>PVIU01007455.1:0-91636 GCA_004026605.1 Ondatra zibethicus
GATCAAACCAGACTCTCTGAATGTGGCGGCGAAAGTTGGCAGATGGAGAACCCATCAACAATGACACCAGGACCTATCTCTTCTGCATGTATTATCTCTTTGAGAACCGAGTCTTTTTGAATGCACTCCTTCCTAGGCCAGGAGGGATGGGGGTGGGCCTTGGACTTCCAACAGGGCAGGGCACCATGCCCTCTTTCAAAGAAGAAGGGGGAGGGAGGAGGAGTGGGGAGGTAGTGGGAGGGGACCGGGAGAAGGGGAAGAAAGGTAAAAATTTTATTTCTTTAATTATGTTTTTGAATGGAAAAAATAAAACAAAACAATGTATGGAAAAAAATAAAGCGGAGAAAGTGGAAAAAAAATAAAATAAAAAGGTAAACTTTCCATAAAGAAACGCTTTCACTTTTTCTTCATATAAGACTTTCTCTACAATAAAGCTCCAGCTTGGAAAAAACACCATGAATCAGGTCAGACAAGGGTCTTAGGGTCATGAGGAGCATTGCTTGTTAGGGTACTATACACATGCTCTTATAGATTGGCTTCAGAGGGCTTAAATAATCTAGACTTGGGTCACACAAAGTGTTCTTCAAAGTTACTCGAGAAACAGTGAGGGGCTGGAGAGATGACTCAGCACGTAAGAACACTTTGTATTCAAGCACAATGGGCTGAGTTTAAATCTCCAGAGCCCATGTAACAATTTGGATATGGTTTCCCAAACTGTAGCCCAGTCAATGTGGGAGTTGGGCAGAGACAAAAAGATTACTGGCATATAGCCGAGGTGACTTGAAAGGCATTGACTCCAAGAGGTGCTAAAGGAGTTTATCTGAAAATGAACTCTGAATTCGCACTGCCACGTTCAAGAGGCTTTTTGAGAGACACTTTTTCTTTTAAGGGTCCCTGTAATCAGAAATGATCGTTAAACTCTGTTATCCTTCACAAGTTTTGGCAACAAACAGTCAGGCTGCTAAACAAAAAAAATAATAGACATTATTTAATTGTAAATTTTGTTGTTTTTACTCTTAGTAATACCCACTTTTGTGGCAAATGAGAGTACTTTAAATCCTGTCTCAATTTAACATGAAAAATTTCAATAGGGTTGTAGTTGGAGCCGTATACACACATTTGTGGGCTCCTAGTCCAATTTGTTAAGCCCTAGAGGTTTTCTAAACTGTAGCCTAGAATCTAGTCTATAAGTCTTGTGGGAGAATAATTGAAATCTGGTTTGAATAAAAGGATAATTTATAATGCTGTTTCTTTAAAGTGAAAATCCGTAAGCATACGTTGCTCTAATTACCTGGGAAAACTTGGTAACCGTAATTGACTATAACAAGGCAACTTCCCAGGCGTTAGTTTGCAAATTCAAATTCCGTGCCAGAGATGTATTTTCCAACTTCTCTGCTGCCATTCCCTCTCTCTCTGTGTTTTTCTCCCCTTCTAATAAAGGATTTGCTTTCCTCCCTGCTCTTCGGTCTGTAAAATTACCAACCTGTGTGCACAACAGAATCTTTTCATTTTATACATGGAAAAGAGGGAGAAGGGGAATGATGTAGGTTCCAAGACATTCAGACTGGTCCAAGGCATCACCACCTGCTGTTTTTAATCATTAATGAGGCTGTCAGTTAGCTTTAATCTGGGAGATGAACCAAAAGAATGGTTTTGATTTTAATTTAATTGAAAAATGAGCTTATTGAAACAAAAAATGCCTCTAGCTTCTAAGAGTCAGGTTGTACCCTGCTGATAAACCAAGGCAAGTTAGAGACAGAAACTGAACCATTATTGATATGCAAAACTAAATTATTTTAAACTTGGGAAACTTTTGTTATTGCCATGACTAGCTAGAAAATTTAGTCCTCTTAATTCAAGCATTTATTATATCCCACAGCCATGCTGCATATAAATATCTGTTCCATTTTTCTTTCTGGGAGAAAAACTGATGTACAAAACAGTTGAACAGCTGTATTAATGTCAGAATACAAATTGATGACAAAGTCCAGAGTGCAGCTCAAAGTACAAATTATTTTTCTGGACTCAATGCTCATCAAACTATTTGTACATTTCAGAAAAGTTGAGTGATTATCTGTGAGTTCTCTATTAAGCCTGAGTTTTTGTATACTGGGTGATTTTGCTTAGTGGCAAAATGAGAACTCAGAAATACAATGCCTAAGCACCAAGTGAATTTCAAAGACCTATAGGCAGACCTTTGTTTGTGCAGACTGCCAATGTAGAAGGCTTCATTATACCTCTTTGAGCTTCACCAAACACTTTCAGATTTAGAATTGATTTAAACTGAAATTGGATGGAAGGGAATCCTTCCTTCTTTGATGTAGAAAACATTACTATTGGGCCCCAGTAAACTCCAGGGTAGGTATAGCAAATCACACTAGTCTGCTAACAGAGCAAGTAAATGATTCCTGGATTCAGCTGTTAATCAATCTATTCAACTAATGAGTCTGTAAGCAGACTGAACTACTAACCAGAGCAAGCACCAAGAAACTAACATTTAAACTCACCGTCTCCTATTTATCTTTTGGTGTTTCCTTTGTGATGCCAATTAGTGACCATTTATATCTGTTCAGTCTTTCCCAAAGAAACACAAGTCATGTTAAGGATTGTGTTAGTATAGTGTTTTTCATAATGAAGGAAAATGACTGACCATTTAAGTAAAGTTTGAGTGATTAATCTGTATTTTTTCTGGTAAGTAAAATGCCAGAAAATTTTGTAGTCTTATAATTTCTAATGTTTTCCAGATTCTGATAGTACAGAAATGGACAGCAGATTGTTGCCACCATATATATGTCATATGGTCAGACAGTCCAATTCCCAGGCTCTAGCCACAGCCAGCCTGCTAGACTGTCTGTCTGCCTTGTATTTTGAACTGAATTTCTTTTGATTGCTTGAGTGAAGTTAAAGTTGTGTTTTGTTTTCTTTGGGACAATGAGCTAAGGAATGAGTGTTGTAGTCTTGGAAGGAAGAAACATCTTCAAAGTTGAAGTGTGCCTTAACTCAAAACAATAGGTTTTCTGATGGTCCTCTCACCATTAAAATACTGTATTTGCATAGAGAAGGTGGAAGAGAGTATTATTTGTCTTTTATAGTTCCCCCATTTCACTCCATTTGGTATTTGTAACACTTGCAAATAAATTTATCATTATAAAGAAATAACATTGTGAACATATGAAACATGTTGGACCCTATGTTTTTGGTTATCCATCTCCAGGACCTCTTAGTGACTTCTTTCTATTGTATTCTAAATACAACTATCTAAAATAAATGATTTGCATATTCTGTGGGACTGAATATCTAGATGAGAAATTAGCTGTCTCTTAAATGAGATTTACAAAGCTAGACAGGATCTTACTTGATTTAGAAAATTAGAACATCTTCAAGGAGAACATTATTAATCATCACCCAGGATCCTTTAGCACTTAAAATTATTATACCAGAAATTCAGGTTTGGAACCACATATTCAACTTGCAGCATTATTGAGAGTCTTTATGGCATTCTGAATTTCCACTGCCATTAATATAGAACATTTGAATCCTAACAGTCTCTGGAATAATTATGAAAAGTAACACATGTTATAATATATTATTTATCCTCACAGCAACTGTAAGTGGTAGAAAGCATAGAATTAAAAAATCCAAAGAATGAAAACCATTTAAAGTGAGGAGTAAAGCCAGACCCTTAGTAGATTGAGAAATGTACAGAATGTTAGAATGAAGTAATGAAAGAGAAATAAAGTAAGGTACTCTTATCTGTGGTTGAAACCAAGATTGACAGGGATATAATGAGATATAATCAAGACTTCCTTTAATATATGTGATGTAACTAACCCTCATAGGTAAGACTGAGAATTCTGCTTCTCATTGGAGTCTTCTAGATAGACTGTGTCCTATAAATACATGGTGTAGTTATTACGAGCTGTCTCTAATGAGAGAATACAAATACTTTAATACTATTCCATGCTGGGCAGTAGTGATTAAAGACACATGTTGTTACATAAACATGTACATGTAGTGATGTTTATGTAGTACGTACCTAAAACATAAACAATAGATTGAGTCAGTGAACTAGCCTCTCCATTTTGGTTGATATCAGCATCCCTCCTCTCCCAGACTCCCTATCTGCTTGCTGTTGTCTGAGATCCTTTGAATGGAGGCTGGCACATTGCATTTTTATGACTCTAGTTCGAATTTCAGGCATTGCATAGGAAGAGAGTGAATATATGTTGTCAGATTCATATTAAGTTGCAAATGCCTTCTATTAGATATTGTTACAATCTGGGGATTAGAAGGGGACACAAGGAGGATGATTTCTAGATATTGAATAGAGTCTTAGAGGAGGGAAATGCAAAGAAAATGAGGGAGTCCAGACAACTTCACCAGTTTACCCAGAGCTATCAGTGTCCAAAAGAACATCTGATAGTTGTTACTTGGTTTACTCACGGTGAAATGTGTAGCTGTTAGAAAGCTCCATTCCCTATCCAGTCATTTTTGTGAACCAGCCTCCTCTTTAGATAGAAAAGATTGTAGGATGTCCACGAAAGATTTGAAGTGAAGTATGGGATAATTTAACTTTAAAAAAATGCATGTATCCTGGCACCCTTGTGATGTAAGCAAATCTCTGGTGGCAGTGACTCTACTTAGCCTTTCCTAGGTCAAAAAATGCACAGCTTAGTTCCTAGAATCATCCATATTGTCCTTACCTGCTCTCCTCTTGCTTCAAGTGGCTGATAAGTGGCAGATATCTTTGTCATTCTTTTGTTGTTATTCCTGTTCCTTCATCATGGTCAGATTTTCACAAAGTAAAATAAAATAATATATCTTTCATTTATAGTTTTCTTCTAAAAGGTCACCCCAAGATAAAAAATATATAAAGAATCACTTCTGTTCTTTTTTTCTCTTCTAACAATGCACTGAAACCTGCCCAGCTCTTACCTGAAAGGTCATATCTCCTTGCCATACGAATGAGCTCACAGCAGGTCCATGGGGACACTGTCATTTGAGAAATGATGGGAATTTATGTGCCTCTGGATTTCTGCCCTTTTTTGTAGTGGGAAAAGTGAATTTGTTAATGAATGAAACAAACAAACCAAAAACTGTTCAACCACAGGATCTTACAAAGTTTTAATATTTTAGGAGACAGCCATTCATATAAATGAAAAAAAATTTCTATTTTTGCATTCCTTAGCATTATTTGTCTTGTATTACTTTAAGTTATGTGGCTCACTCTTACTGGTTCTATGCTATTGAATCTAGCTAGCAGGCTGCAATTTAGCAGTATAAAGTGTTTTGGCTTATGAAGGACCTTCTGATGTACTTCCACTTGTCAATATGCAAATGGAAAGGAGGGACAAAAGAGAACTGTGTGCAATTAAGGATATGCACAAAGAATTTAGAACACAGGGATCAGCACCATGGTTTTAAAAAGGCAGATTCACTGTGAAAATAATTTTCCTTTCATAATTTGACATTCCATGACAAATATAGCTGAAAGTACATAACTTCTCTAGACCTAAAAATCTAAATCCATGTGCTGTATGCAAAATATAAAAGATAATTATAATCTCTAAAATAATTTTATGGCATGTGGCTCAGTACGAACAAGGACTTGCCATTTCTATATTATTTGTTTATTATGCTGCTTTGGATAAGTCACTAACCTCTCAAAATTTCCCCTTATATGTTTATAGGGTGGATTGATGAGTAGTATGGCTAGAATCACTAACCATGGGGATGTTTATATGTAGCACACCTCTTCTTAGGACACTGTAATTGTGAATGAGATTGCTAGATTGCCTCCCCCCTTGTGTCCTTCCCTTTCATGTTCTGTTGGCCTGAATGCTTTCATCTCAGTGTGATCTCATTTACCAACAGAGGCACTGACCTAAGAGTCAGGGGCTTCAGGTTCTCATTACATTCCACAGATTAAGAGCTGTGTGACTATAAACATGCTATATGCCTGCCCAAATTTCACATCTGTGTAATGAAGGCTATTGGTAGAATTTGCCAGGGAGATAGGTGGTGATAGTTGCATAAGATGGTAATGTATGACAAACATTTAGCACAATGCCTATTCTTTAGTAAGCACTTAAAATAGAATTACCAAAAGAATCCTGGTGAATTATTCTTGATTTCATCTCCCCCTTCTCATCCATGTCTCTTTCCCACTTTATAATACAGGCAAAGTTGTTCTGTGAATATCCTTGTTTGATGTGTGCTGATCTCTTCATTACTTGATACTCTGCTTTAGTACCTATGTGCGTTTTTGCCATGCTAATTCATGGTTCGCCTATTTTTTAAATGCAGAAAGAGAGGCAGGCTTAATAATTGTTAAAGCCCTTCCACTGCTGAGCTTCCTTTTATCTGAGTTTGGGTTCAGGGCACAACCTTTTCAGATTCCTGAGCACTTAGCCATTTGCCGGTGGGTCTGTAATGAGTGCCATATTCAAGTTAACAGATGGTATGGTGTGCTTGCTTTGAGGGGTAATTGTTCTTCCATCTTAATTTCCTCCCTTTGGCATTCATTTGTTGGAAGCAGCTCAATGGCAATGTCATAAAGCTTGGGGTAAAAAAAAATCAATTGAAGTAGCAGGTCACTGGTCTATCAAAAATACAGTTAAGCTAAAATCTGGTGAAGGTCTACAAGAGGCTCTTAACCCTAGTATTAGGAGCAAAAAAGTCTTAAGGGTACAATGGATTTAATTGCCTGCTCATTCCTTCTTTCCTAGTTGTTAAGTGTCTCTGTTTTCCTTAAAGATTATGACAGCTCCTCCTGCTTGGCTAACAGGTCATAGCTCTCACAGTTCATCTGTCTGAAACTAAGACATCAAGCCCATTCTTCTATGGGGCCACTGCTGTTTTAACTACAGTCTCTCCCTCCCTTCCCTTTATATACTTTTACCTTGATGTTTCTTGTCTTTCTCTAAGCCTCCTGTCTTCAGGTTAGCCTTGCTCTATGCTCTTTCCTTTGAGGGACCACTTCATATACTACTTTTTATAGAAAATGGAGATAGAGTCAATTACACAGATTTTTTTTTTGCTCGGTATTTCTGTGTCAGTTATCCTTTATTGAACATTTTTGTGGCTACTTTAATATGGTAGAGTTAGTTTTCCTTTTTTCTTCTTCCAGTTTCCCACACAGGTCAGAGGCTATTTCAAATGAGCAAGTGTTCATCAATTCATTCTAAACACTACTAAATAATATAAGTTATTTACCGATGTTTGTTCCCCAGGGAAGTTATCATCCATGCCATTCTACAGATGCTAGCTGTGAAGTGATTGACTGTAACACAGAACACAGATCAGAAGAAAGTTTCTGCTTTCTGCATATTGTTTTTCTACTGGAAGTCTCAAAGGTACTGGATTGGCAGAAAGTTTTCATCATTGGTATAAAAAGTCTCCCTCCTCCAGTTTGGAAGACATGTTGCTTCAGGAAAATGCAGCAGAGCCTAGCATGATGCCAAAAAGATCAGGGAGTGAGAAGCATTGCTCAGAAATGGGGGAAATAATGTTAATAATGTTAAACATTGTGAGGAGATTCTTCCTTCGTTTTGGCCCTTATTTGTATGGGTTTAGCTTTCAAATGTGTGTATTTTAGTGGAAGTGGTCCTCTTTTCCTTTTACATCCAATTCGTGTTCTCATCTTCCTTCACCATTTCTGAATAGTTCGCAATTTTCAACTTAATTAGGTCTTTCCCCTAAGTGAAGAACACAGCTGTTTCCTCTCTGGTGCTTTGGCAGCTGCCACTGCCTCTCTCAAAGTGGAATGATTAGCCCTTTCCTTTGATTTCTTAACTTGCCATTAGTTCAGGACTACTAGCCCATTTCCTATAGTTTATACCTACCAAAATCCTATGGTCAGAGTTGTTCCAATTTACCTTGAAGGCCCTTAAATCTTTTGGGGACTTAATACATATGGTATGTGAGCTTTAGCAATCTTTCAGAACTGCATTTACCTTACCGTTCCCAGTGATTTCATTGTTTAGCCTTTTGAGATATTGATCTATGAGAAGAACTTAGCCTGGTTTGGTTTTATTGGAGAAATAAAGGATAAGGCACCATAAATATATTTTGTCCTTGAATTAAATGGTCCTCATTTGTCATAAGGTCTCTACTTTGATTTTAAAGGGTCCCCTTGCCTATCCATATTTCTGTTTTAGTTTTATGTACCTCTATTTAAGAAACTGAATGCTGCTTTTCTGTAGGCGTTTTGACTTTCCCTGTCTTCCTGGCCTTTAATTTTATAATTTCACTTTCATTATTGGGATTTCCTCTTATCGTACCTTTCACTTGCTTTCACAATATAAAGTCAACTTCTCTATTTGTCCTTGCCTCTTTTTTCACATTATGCTTCCAGCTAATCAATGGGAAATTGTTCTGTACTGTCAACTTAGTACTGCCTTTCCAAATGTGAGTGGTGCAACCTCTTTGGTTTGCCTGCTTCAAGTGCCTCATTCAATTTAATCTGCATAGTTAACATATTCGGCATCTTGTTAATATTTCCTGTCTGAAGTCTATCTTTTGAATTTGGCATGTCCGTGTTTCCCTCTGTTAAAGGATCATAGCTATAACAAAGACATTAACTCTGTACCTAGGAAGAAAAACAAGCACACGTGAAATAGCATTTCTCACATTCTCTGGTGTATTCATGGCCCAGTCTTTGAAACAATTGTGTGAACCCTGTAACTATATCTGTCTGCCTGCACCTTGCCTCCACTTGAGAATCCAAACACCACACACGGTTTTTACTGTTTAGGTTTTCACAGTTTCCCCTACCACTAACTCTTCAGCTCAGAGCCCTGTGATCACATCCTTTATTTGTTTCTTTCCTTCTCACTACATAAAAATTTACCTGTTCAAAGCTCTGTTTATCCAAGCTCTCAATTATTTCCAGGGACTTCGTAAACAAATTGCTCTCCCCTTTCCAAATAGCACTTGCATCTTAATGTGAATGCAGCACAAAAGAATGACCCTGGTGGCATTTGAATCATCAGTGTAGCCTAATGTCTTTAAGAGAAAGTGTTTCTTAGCATCCTTTGCTTATATTCAAGCAATAGTTGGATACACAGTGAAGGATGAGACGAGCTTAGACTCCATAGCTCCCAATGAGTTAGAGCTTTCTCTATGTGTGTGTAATTACACCTGAGGTGTACGGAATTGCTTTTCTACATTGCTAGACATTTTTAAGGCTCAGTGTCCTTTTCTTTTTTCTTTTAACTATTCCATCAATCTCAAGAGGTCAGTCTTATTTGTCTTTTCATCCAGATTGGAAAAAAAATCCAAGAAGTCATGGTTATTTGAAGTAATTTCCATGACAGTGCCATGAAGTCTCAGAGCTTGGACTGAGAGGCAGTTTTGCTCCAAAGCTCACAGTCTTAGACACTTTGCTAGACTGCCCTTAGAAGCGGGGTTTCCTTTTGCACAAGTCACTTTCACTGAGAAAGGCTGGCTTCTGATGTTCTGTGGAGGTATAAACTTTCTCTTTGATGTGAAGAAGGTGAAGTTTTGATTGGCTCCAGTAAATATGGGTCATGCCTCATTTTTCTCGGGATAATCTTGTCTTTGGACAAAGAGTTGGGGCAGAAATTTCTGCCTTTTTAAAAACCCCAAAGTTTGCAATCTTCAGCACTTTTTGTGGCTTTAGGCTCTCAATACACACAGTGTCAAGCTAGGATCAAACTTATGCCTCATCTTTTCTTTACTATAGGTACTGATGGGGCTGTGGGGAGGACTCCTTAGCATTGGTGAACAGGAATATGACAGATTTCAGATAGAAGTTCTGTGAAGGGGAGAACGGACTCATCTATACTCTCAAGTGCCAGACTGGCAAGAAACCCTGTTTCATCAAAGTCATTTACCCTGTCATTTTTAAGATAATGATAACATGAATTCTGAAGTGGGTGGTCATGTTTTCTGGTAGTCCTGCTGTTCCATCTGGAGGAAGTTATCATTGACTGCTGCTTATTTGTAGCAGATAGAAAGCCTCACGCCTTTGGGCTGCCACAATCATGATAATGAACATTCTGTTCAGAAGGGGAGCATTCAGACTCTTTCCCAGTCGCCCTTATCATGACACTGGGAATTTAATACATTCATTTATTCTTCTTTCAAGAAATAGGATTAAATTCAGAATGGAGCAAGGAGCAGTCTTAGTCGTCTTTGCATGATTTTCAGGGCCTGTGAAGTTCCAGCTGTGTAAACATGATTGCAGAACTTAGGTATTGTCTAGTGGGGGAGGATTGCAATTTGGGTGAGGCACATCATGGCTGGGATGGAGCCAGACATTCTTCCACCCACTTTAGCCCACACCCTGCGGGGTCGGCTTGCTCAGCTCCTAGAGTTAAAAGTGAAGATGGGGCAGCTGGAGTTAATTATACTGTTTTATAGCTTAGTATCAGTAGGGGATGAGAACTAGGCAAGGGTTAGGAAAAATCGTATCTTCAGGATGCTGTACTTACAACAGTAGGAAACACAGAAATGGCAGTACTGGAGAAAATAAGGAAATGTAAAATATTAAATACCATGAAAGTCTAAAAATGCCTGTTGAAACTGCAGCTGAATTTACATTCCATTTGTTCTTCCACATGGTAATTGGAATGAAGAGTGGGTGATATTTATTTGATTGCAGAAATTTGATATTGCAACCAATAACTGAAATCAGCTTTGTTCTTTGGATTTGTTTAAGTTATGAATTGATATATAATCCTACAGAGCTCTAAAATTTGAGTGTTATTATTATGGAATAAATGTGATTTCTTCAAAATAAATGCAAATATTATGGAGCATTCAATCCTTCCTCCATCGTCTCTCCACAATTATACAGGAAGTTGGATCTGCTCAGTGTAGTAGTCTAAATCCCAGTGGTTGAAGAGGGACATAAGCATGCATATGTCTGAGCTCCAAAATATGAACTTTCTGAGGAGAGAATAGGCTTTCATGAGTTAGACTTTTCACCTTATTCTTGAAGGAGATAATCACCAGTTAAAATAGTGATAGTTGGATCCCCAATGGGTATGGATTTTAGGACATATTTGTGTTCAGGGAAGAAAGGAAAACATTACTTTTTCAGTGCATTGCAGTGGCATTGCATTTAGGTATAAGCCAGTTGATGATATTCATTCTTGCTCTACATTTTTCTCTGCTCCCTTCCCTGCCTCTCCCCTCCCCTTCAACCCTCTCCCAAGGTCCCCATGCTCCCAATTTACTCAAGAGATCTTGTCTTTTTCTACTTCCCATGTAGATTAGATCTATGTATGTCTCTCTTAGGGTCCTCATTGTTGTCTAGGTTCTCTGGGACTGTGATTTGTGGGCTGGTTTTCTTTGCTTTATGTTTAAAAACCACTTATGAGTGAGGACATGTGATAATTGTCTTTCTGTGTCTGGGTTACCTCACTCAAAAGGATGTTTTCTAGCTCCATCCATATTCCTGCAAAATTCAAGATATCATTATTTTTTTTTCTGCTGTGTAGTAATCCATTGTGCAAATGTACCACGTTTTCCTTATCCATTCTTCAGTCGAGGAGCATTTAGGTTGTTTCCAGGTTCTGGCTATGACAAACAATGCTGCTATGAACATAGTTGAGCACATGTCCTTGTGGCACGATTGAGCATCCTTTGGATATATACCCAAAAGTGGTATTGCTGGGTCTTGAAGAAGGTTATTTCATAATTTTCTGAGAAATCGCCACACTGACATCTGGAGGGGCTGTACAAGTTTGCATTACCACCAGCAATGCAGAAGTGTTCCCTTTACCCCACATCCTCTCCAACATAAGTTGTTATCAGTGTTTTTGATCTTGGCCATTCTTACAGGTGTAAGATGGAATCTCAGAGATGTTTTGATTTGCATTTCTCTGATGACTAAGGATGTTGAATGTTTCCTTAAGTGTCTTTCAGCCATTTTAGATTCCTCTGTTGAGAGTTCTCTGTTTAGGTCTGTACTCCATTTTTTTATTGGATTATTTGTTCTTTTGATGATCAATTTCTTGGGTTCTTTGTATATTTTGGAGGTCAGACCTCTATCTGATGTGGGATTAGTAAAGATCTTTTCCCATTCTGTAAGCTGTCGTTTTGTCTTGTTGATTGTATCTTTGCTTTACAGAAGCTTTTCAGTTTCAGGAGGTCCCATATATTAATTGTTTCTGTCAGTGTGTGTGCTGCTGGGGTTCTATTTAGGAAGTGGACTCCTGTGCCAGTGCTTTCAAATGTACTTCCCACTTTTTCTTCTATAATGTTCAGTGTGGCTGGGCTTATGTTGAGGTCTTTGATCCATTTAGACTTGAGTTTTGTGCATGGTGATAAATATGGGTCTATTTTCATTCTTCTACATGTTGATATCCAGTTATACCAGCACCATCTGTTAAATATGCTTTCTTTTTTCCATTTGATATTTTTTGCTTCTTTGTCAAAAATGAGGTGTTTGAAGGTGTGTGGATTAATATCTGGGTCTTTGATTCGGTTCCATTGGTCCTAAGGACTTTCTCCTGATTGAATTTGAGCCTACTCCATGAGAGATTCATGGCTGTCACTACAAACTTGGTCAAGAGCCTCTTACTGAAGGTCCCAGGCCCAAGGTTGGTAAGGTTACACATTACTGATGTTTTGCTAAATGGACAAATTCTCTTTTAAGTATTTCTATTTATACTCATCGATTAGTGATCCTCTCAGTCTTAGTCAGAGAAGCTTCTTTTGCAGTGGGTGAGAGTTAATGCAGAGACTCATTACTGGGCAAAGTCCTGAGAATAAGTCATGAAGAATCCTCAACCCTAAACAGGACATCTGTATCAACCCCTCCAATGCCCAGGGAGCATCACATAGAAAGAGAATGGAAAAGGCAGAAGATGGGGAACAGTGTTATGACATGTTGTCTCAGGACATAACAAGGCTGTTGCATTCGTGAACACACAGAAACTGTGGCTACATGCACAACACAGTCATATACGAAAAATGCATGAAAGGAGGAAGTAGCTAGTTGGGAAGAAGGGAGTCAACTGGAGTGTGAGGAGAATATGACAGTAATGGGGATGGATATGACCACAATCCATTGTATATACATGTGGGATTTTTGCAGATATTTTTAAAAAAGCAAGATCGTTTTCCTGAGCCACTCATTTCAAATCATTGTCTCTGAAAATATTTATAGGATGAGAGGTTATGAATTGAGAAAAGAATGCTGAGTTGATAGAGTGTTGAGTTTGGTTTGAGTCATTCTACAAGAATTAAAAAGTTGAAAGGCAAAAACAGTTCAGTAAATTACTCTTGATGATCAATATTGGAATGTCAGTGAAGTCAGAGATTCACTCAAAGCATACACACACACACACACACACACACACACACACACACACACACACAGAGGCAGTTTTCTTCAGTATCTGTGGGATTCCAAAGAGATGGAAACATGCTTTCAGAGTACTCAGCGGGAGATATAGGGAAACCTCCATCTTTCATCATACTCAACTGACATGTGGGAAGTCTTGTCAATATTGTTCATGTCTTGCCTCTGGGACTTCAAACTGGGATACCTATTAACTATGCTACATGCTGTAATTGTAGCATATGCAGATCATCCCATAACACTTAGCTGGTGGATGCCTGTCTGAATCATTAAGTGGGAGCATTATGGGTGCCATAACAGCATTGGAATTCCTGCAATTGAAAGGGAAACACATTTGGCTTGTACTTCATCCACAATCACTTACACTTAAGCTATTGGTAGTTGATTGGGATCTGTAGCATGCTGGGTTTGTGCCATAGACTTCTAAACATATTTGATGGTGGAACAGACAGGGAGGCTGTGGGTTTTGGCAAGCTGTGGCTCCCATTAGTCAGACTGACTGTGTCTGACGCTAAAGATTCAAATTCACCAAGATGAAACTCACTTCTCTAGGCCTTGGCTGATGGCCCAATGGTGTTGTTGTGAAGGGCAGGAGAAGGCCAGTGTCACATTAAGCTATGAGTTTCCACTGAGCAAATAGTTCAGTACTTTACTGAATGGTTTGGATTTTGTTCTTTGAAAAAAAATATAAAATTTATGGCACCTTTTTAGAAATTGAAGGCATTGTTAAGATTTAAAGTTTTTGTTTTATGGCAAATGTTAAAGTGTGAGCGCTTTCATAGGGTATGCAGACTAGGCAATTGTATAGTTAATATTTCTCTCCTTAAAGTTTTTATCTTGTAAGCAGTGTTGGTAACATATCCTACTAAGGACATTCCAGACACAGCTGTTTCTAATAATAGGAGGGTCCCCACAGAAATGTCAGGCATATTCTTAAGGGTCTTCACTGGAAAGGAGGAAATGTCTCCAGAAAATGGACTATTTCCATTATCAGTGGTTTTCCTGGCAGACTTTTGCCCATTACTATTGTCTTTCATTGACTCCTTGTAGCTCACAGAGGTATGAGATTTTTAGTAGAAAAATTTGCTGTGACAAGGAAAGGCCACAAAGCTGAAGGAAGAGAAATGAGGTCTGAAGAGAGACCGTAAGATGAGTGGATATTTTGGCCACAGCAGAATGGAGCTGAACACTATGGAATGGAGACAAGAAAGATGGGATACAGACAGAAACGGGAATTAAGCTACGAAAGTACTTAATATTTAGAGGTTGGAATAAAAGTTTCATTGAGCAGTGGAAGCTTCTTTCATGCAATATCTAGGAATATGATGAAATTTTGTAAAGACAATTCAGTCTTAAATACACTGTAGGAGTTGACAGTGTGCAGTGCATAGGATTGTTCTGTCTAGTGAACAATCAGTCCACTGTTCCCCTGGCTCTGAATAATCTGTGGGGTGTGGTCAAAAGAATGTAAGTAGTGAAGATGGATGATTTCTTCTGAGGTGAGTTCAAGAACTTTCTTAAACAAAGGGGAGATGTGAGCATCCTCAACCTTTACTGTTAGTTTCTGTTTTGATAGAGTCTTGCTATGTAGCTTAGCTGACTTTGAACTTGTGAACCTCTAGCCTTTTCTCACGCTGGTGATATCAGTATAGGTGTGCACTTTCACAGTCAGCCACATTTACTTTCTGTGCAGTGGAGGCTGGCCTTGAAATCCTGACCTTCCTGCCTCTACCTCTCAAATGCTGGATGATAGGTGTGTACCGCCATAACCAGTCACATCTACTTTTTGTACAATCTGTTTGATAGTTCTCTTCAAAATTTTCTGGCTTCTTCTGAGTACCTGGGTGACCTCTGAAACATTTGATTACTGTGATTATTTCTATTTTAAATATTAGTTAGTATTAAAGATTTTTTGGAAGCCCTGTGTCTAGTTGGGCTGTACAGAAGGAAGGACAGCTTCATCTTCATTCCCTTAGGAAACAGACAAGGCTGGAAGAAAACGTTGTTTTTAGTAGTCATGCAGACAAGAAAACAAATTTTCGTTTCAGTCTTTTGAACAGCACAAAAATGCTTCTCAAGTACTAGGTTCACGTGTGTCTTTTTAGTGCTGGTTACACAGGGAATTAGATCCATTTCTAACAGTTTGCCCACTTTTGTGTTGGTAAAATGATTATTCATAAGTAGTCTGTTGAACTACCACGGATCTCCTAGGTTGGGATGGACAACAGAGTGTTAAAAATGTAAACTTTTCAGTTTGAACAAATGCTGTACAAAACCTTGTTCTCTGAAGAGTGCAAAGATTTCCCAAGAGAAGAAAATCAATTGTCAGTGCCCTTGTTGCATAAACATATTATCCAGGAAGTTATGTTAGCATTACAGCTCTGTGTGCAGCTCCTTTCCCTTGTGTGTGTGTTTGTGTGTGCATGTGCGCACATGTGTGTGTATTCAGAGTGTTCTTTGGATGCTCCCTGAAGTCTTCTACATACCATTTCTATATGCCCCATACTCTTCTTTCTTTCCAAAGCTCTCCACTCCCAGAAAAACCCATTGGTCCATTCATATTAGGTTAGATAAAAAACTTGTGCCATGTCTTAATATATGAGCAAATGATGGTCTTTAATTCTTTAACTCAGCATCATTTGCATTTTTCTTCAAAGCTGATTATTTCATCCACATTTTTAATAATAAGACAGATTATTTTTTTGTTCACAGCTGATTGAAGCAAATTAAAAAAAATGAAGTTGAATTAAGGGGGTAAGAAATCTCTAGGGCCAAAGAAGCTTTTTCTGTAATTAATAATTTCCATTTACTCTTAGAGGATTTTCATGCTGAAGTCCAACATTTCATGTTAAACACTTCTGCACCTTCTGTCATCTAACTGCCAAATTGGAATATCAGAGAGTAGAAATCATGTAGGTTTGAATGAAGCTTCCAATTCTCTACTCCCAGTGCTGTCTTGTTTCCTACACAGATTGCTCAAGGCTTTTCTCACCACTGCATGGAATTTGCTCATTAGCTCTATGTTTCACAGATCCAGTCATGAAAGATACACATTTAACCAACAAGGGGAAAATAGAGTAAGATTGGAGTTTAGTAGATGCAATGTTTTGGAATAAAGAGATTATGCCAAAGGTATCTGCCAATGGGCCCAGGATTTAAATTTATGAGTCTGTTCTCTTCAGCAATATTTTGATTTTTTTCTCTTGCCTTAAGTTGTGAATGGAAATAATTGTTAAGAACTGGTAGTTGTGTAGGTGATGGTGTGGAGAGTGGGTGAGGGAGAAGAGATGGAGGGGTGGATTTGGTTGTTACGATCTAGGCTTACTATGCATCCATTACTACAAGATTTTTTTTTTTTCTAGAACTGTGGTGTCAGTGTTTTAATTCAGGTTGTATTAGCCCAAGAGTGTTCTGCTACTCCTGTGGGCATAGTTTTGAGTCAACTCAGGAAAAGCCCCCACAGCTGTGGCCCAAATAGATAGCAAGGCTCCTTTAATGCTCTATGGAGCTACCATTTGCTGCATCAGTGAGGAGTTGGGAAAGCTGATGGCAAGGAGGGGCACAGTGAAGCATGTCTGTGTTAAAAGTATAAGGGCCATTTCCTTCTGGATAAGATCATAGGGCAAATTTAGATTACCCACATATTTTTAGACTTCTTCAAAGAGGAGATTAATTGATCTTGCTTCTGAATTTGTGTAATTGATTTTGAGGTAACACCTAATAACATATACCGTCTGCTTTCCTTTAAGTGGAGTGATTAAGTAGACAACCCCTAAAGAATAATTCTATGTAGTTTTAAAGAAAAGAGAAAAAGAACAAAATTGAGCACTGTCCATGAGAGACGGATAGTGACAAGTAAACAGAAGGTGACGTTTTATCCCTTCAATTTTAGTATTCATTATTCATGGTTATTATTCATAAATTCCAGCACAAATGTTAGGTCTGCATCCTAGTGACACATTTACATTTTATTTTAAGTTGATTTCTGCCTAGTTGTGCAAATAAGGATTTCATGAGTTGAGTGCGCTTCGTGTGATGCTTATCATTTTCATATACTCACACCTATATGTTCTACATTATCGCCACTACCTATTTCACTATTCTACCCAATATTCCACCCCAGAAGATTTCTAGCACAGAAAAGCGATATTTGAATATATTTCCCTAAGGCAATCAATTTACTTTTAATTTGTCTGGAACTAAGCTTTTCTTTGTTGCAAGAAAGAAGGATTGAAACTTCTATAAAATTTATTAGCTTGCAGGAAGATATCTGAAATGAATTTTTTAATGATGGTGCTGTGTGCTCTACCCAGAAGCAGTGTCATCACACTCCAGCATTCCAGATGGTTGCTGAAGTTCCACTGAACCATCAAGATAATGCTAAAATTTTCTACAAGGCTTCTGTTGATAAGAGATAGTCCACCTTGGGTAACTAACAGATACCAATGCCCTAACATTCCTATTTACTTCCAGGGATCCTTTCCAATGATTACTATTCAGCTAAGGATTTGGCACACTAGCCCTTTGAATCATTGCAAGAGACAATGATTGGTTTAATAAACATTTTATTTTCAAAACTGGATGAGTGATTGGAGAATTACAAACATAGTCTTTTAATTTGCCACATTAGTCCCACAAACTGTTTGGAAATTTTTTAAAAAAAAACTCTAAGGAATCTGAAAGTTAAAATTGCAATATGTTTATTGACTCATGGCCAGTATTGTACTTTCCACAGAATCAAGTGTCCTGGGACTTAACTGAAGGAAATGTCAGTTCCTTTTAAGGGGACACTGCTGCTGGATGTTCCTCCCACCTCCAACATTACATTTTCATTTTAAAAGTGAAAGTGTTTTGTTTTCAGTGCTAGGTGTCAAACCCATAATCTCCCATATGCTAGTCAAGCACTGCTATTATATCCGCAACTCTGCTACAAGGGAGTATTTTTCTCATGGTTAACATAACCTGTCTTTTTGCTTTATCTGCCAACATTACTTATGCTATCCTTACTATGTGTTTTTGTCTCAGGCACTCAAAAGCTCAAATACATCACCAAGTGGCTTGTGAACAATTCCATAATGTATTACTAGTTTGTCTGTTTTTCTGGGGAGACCAAATTATAGCTAAGTTTAGGTTCAGAGCTCCTGGTAAGCACAATGTAAAGAGCCCACTTTGCCAGCATGAATACTTTCTGAGTGTATGAAGTGATCTGACTGTTTAATCTACACAAAATCAAACAAATGGGTTGAATTCTTAAGAGACCTGACTAGGTGTTGTAAGATTTCTACTTGTATGGGCTAAAGGGCTAAGTTCTGTGGGAATCTTACAGCGAGACCCTTGAAATCAGGCTCACGTCATTCATTGCAGTAACTCGGTGCTACATATTGTAAGGAATAGTTCATCGACCTGTGTCATCTCATATTTCATCTGTAAAGATGCCTTTTCAGGTGGGTTATAAGCACTTATAAGATGCCCAGCACTTTGTCAAATAATTTTTTTCATCACAGAAGACAAATACAAAGATCTTTGTCCACTCAATCTCTGCTAGTCTCAGTCACTGTCACAACTTATTTCTCTGTCTCAATTTTCTTTGTAGCCATTTGCTTCAGTTCTTTGCCCCCCATGAATCAGCACAATGATTTATGCTTATACACATATTGATATCTGTTCTTTATGGACTGAATTGAATGGAGCACCAGTGCAAAAATGAAAATGCCAGGAACTATTGTAATTGCCAAAATTGCAACTTAGATCATATGAACTGCACATACCACACTGTCATCTATCATAAATATTAAATTCTCAAGCACTTATACTTCAATATGTTTTAACTTGTCTCTTCAACCAGCTCAGCACTAAACATTACAGTGAAGATAATTCAATTTCTTTGAATTCGGAAAGGGCCATATTTTAAATTCCTTTCCATGTTCCATTGGTAGTAAGTGAATGGCAGGTGAAGAGAAAGGGTTATGTACCACTTGGCCTCAGAGGCTGGCTATTGGGTGGCACTTGATAACTAATGCTGATCTGTCAAATTGTCTGGGATGAAGTTGGAATTCACCAGTCTTTTCATCTGCCTTCCCCGTGTCAAACCAAAACTAACCTTTATAGAATTCCCAGTGTTCTTAAACATTCTGAAAAGGCCATGCTAGGCTGTTAGGCCTGGATTTTTGTCTCTTCTGGTCTCTGTTTTTGGCAGCATCATTTTGCCATTCTCAATAACTTTGTTTCAGTATCCCATTCCCGCCTGGACCCTTCTCCACCAGAAGTCGTGTTTATTCTTCCTCATTCCATAAAATTTGGGCTTGGTGTGTTCTTCTATGTTACCAAAGGAAAAAGATTGTCTGAATTTGACAAAGGACCCTCTTATTACCACTGGTATTTCTCAATTTGTATATCTAAATAAATGAAAAGTGTAGGGAATTTTCTGCATGGGATAAAGACTGGTTTGCAGAGCGCACTTTCTGACATCTGTCAAATAATTGCACATCAGTATTTCAAATGCCAATCACAATTATGCTACCCCACTGATTCTGTCTGCTGTGTATCAGAGCATAGTGCTACAGGGCTAAGGAATGCTAAGAAGTAGGAGGCTAGTGAAGTGGAGAATAAAATGAATGATTTAGGGAAGGAATAGGGGCAGTCGGGAGTGAGATACAAGTAGCTATTTGTAGAAAAATCTGTAATGCAAGTTTCATCAGAATTAGAATGACAACAGGATGGCTTTGTACTATTGGCTTCTAAGTCTGTAAAACTGTGTCAGCATTCACGGATATCTCTTTACATGTTTTACAGATGGAATACTATCTTTAATGGTTAAATTTTTCTTTATGAAGTGAGTGTAATTCCACTCCCCTATGGCTTTGAGACACTGTCCTCAAGTCTTTATTGATTTTTTTTCAGATATTGGAAGGTCCTTTTCTCCTTGTTTCTGAGCACCTAAGCAAGGCCAATTCTCAAAATATTAATCAGATTCAAGCAAACATATAATGTCTGAGTTTCACCGTGTTTCCTGCTCTTAGCAGTTTTTCAACTTTCCTGCTCATGCTTTTCTCATTGAGCTCAATAATACTCTGCATGCTTTGTCACATTATAGAAACAGAATAGATGTTCTTTCTTCAGACTCTGAGGGCTTTGAAAGTGCCTTTAAGAAATCTACATGGAAAGTAGAAAAAGACAAGATCTCCTGAGTAAATTGGGAACATGGGGACCTTGGGAGAGGGTTAAAGGGGAGGGGGAGAGGCAGGGAGGCTAGCAGAGAAAAATGTAGAGCTCAATAAAAATCAATAAAAATGAATTCTTTCTTGAATAATTCTTACTTTTGGTAATTCCCCTGCACAATAGATTGATACATGAACTTTGTTATGAAGTCTTATAATATTTTTTAAGTAATAAGTTTGCCAGAGTATACCAAGTTCTCCTGTGGATCTGAAAGATTTATCTTTGGTCATATTAGTCTTAAATTTTGTGGGAATCAATGACAATTTTTAGATGTTAAGAAACAGTGTTTGATATTTGAACAACACATTAAGATCATAGAGTACACTTTTAAACTAAGTTAAAAGTTCTTAACTTATCACAATAGATTCCCTGCTAACTATTGCTAATATAGAAAACTTCCAGGTTGAAATAACTATATTTTCAATTGTGTGTCAAATGCATACAAGATTTCTTTAGAACCACCCAATACCACTTGTCACTTGACTAATGTTTCTCAAGTTCCACTTTTATTGCCTTTGGCAAAATGACACAGATTGCTTTTTAGGTTTCTAAACTGTTTCTATTAGTTAGAACATTTAATTCCAATTTCAGGAGTTACATGAGTGGCATAGTATCTTGAGGATCAATCTAGATTTCTTTTTGTTCTTTCTGTACTTTTTATTGTTCCATTAAGTTAAACTGTTATTCACTATTACTCTGTAGTGGCTTTTTTGCTAGTTTTATTGGGTAGCGGAAAACAAAACTGGCGTAGTTTTTGCTCATTTAGAGCTTTAAAAAGCAAGCAAAACATACATGACCTAAATAAGTAATTTCAAGTGGGATGAGTGCTATGAAAGGGAGGTTCTATGAGCCCTTAGTCTAAGGGAGGTTTGAGTGATTCCTTAGACTGGTGAGAAAGTGAAATTCTAATTGAGACTTCACGAATAATGTTATCCACCCCGAGGTGTGTTCATTTATTAGAAACAAAGAGTCCACTAAAGAAAATAAATAGCCTAAATAAAGGAGAGTTTATTTTGCCTCTTATATGAGAGGAATTCAGATTTGATGAGGGGTCTATAGATTTTCAGCAACTCAAGGACCTTGTATCTTTCTGTTTTACCACCATTAGGCTCATGATTTTCACAGAGTTACTGAATTGCTATTAAGATAGATATTGCAATGCCTTTAAATTCAGGAATTTGGAGGCAGAGGCAGGTGGATCTCTGTGAGTTCAAGGCCATCCAAGGCTACACAGAGAAACGCTGTCTCCAAAAAAAGCAATAAAAAAGAAATAAAAGGAAAAGAATATAGATATTGCAGCTATAGTCACTATGATTCTGTTCCAGAAATAACAAAACAGGAAAAAATAAGGACAAGCAATCTCAGGTAAACAGTTAAAAACCAGGTAAACCAGTTCTCTTTCAAGTTTAAATAAGGTTGGTTTGTTCTTAGTTATATGATCACATCTGTCTTGAACGAAGTCCAATATGTTTTTTTTTTTAAAAAAAGCACATTTTCAGCCATAGTGGAAGTGGGACTTTGTTTCTAATGATAAAAATAGGTAGTTATTTCTAATCAGTTTTTAAATCCCTGATTCAGAAGAGTAGAAGTTACTCAAATGGAATACCTATCAAAACTGTGTTTCATTTAAAGATACTTATGTATGTATGTGTTGGAATATATGCCATATGTGTGTAGATGCCCATGGAGATCAGAAGAGGGTATCAGCTTCCCACGTGCTAGAGTTAAAGTCACTTGTGAACCATTGACTTGGGTACTAGGATCCAAACTTGGGTCCTCTGCTCTGGAAGATCAATTCACTACTAAGCAATCTCTCCTGTCCCCCCCAAATTTTGCTTTCTTGATTAGGCAAAGGTGACCAATTTTAATGGCACTTAACTTCTTCATAATCTTTGCAACAATGCATTTCACTATACTTTACATAAACTGACCCACTTGTGGTTGTAGATTGTCTTGCCCATGAGCTTTTTGCAGAATAAGTTATGTAGATGAGTAATGGTCTAATCCAGGAAGTTCTTCCAATTAATATATCACTTGTTTATATGTTGGATTTCTGCTTCTATTTAGAACCTGCAATGATTGAAAATCACTTTACATTTTCCTATTTACAAATTTCTTCTAAAGAGGTAACAGAACTCTTGCCTGTGTAGCCTTAAACTATTTTAGTGTTGGAGTCCTGTATTTGGTCAGCAAATCCTTTGAGATAATGCAGTGAAATATTGAATCATAGTAAAGAACTAGTGGTGTTGTTGACCACATTCATTGTTACTGGGCACCTACAGAAATCCATCAGAGCCTCTCAGCTCCTCTATTTTTCCAGGACTCTAAAACTTGGCAATGTCTGAGTAGGCTTTTGTTACTTTGGATGGGACCATGGATAAACTCTACTGTTGAAGCACATTTTTTGTCATTATCTAAAAAGATAGCTGTTTCATGTCTCAAAGACAGTAGTAATTGCTGTACAAACTTTTGATATTTGTATAAAACAACATATTCTGGTCCTTTTCTATCTGAATTACATATTTATCAATCATGACATGATTATTATTGTCTGTTATACTTACAAGTTTGCAAGACTGATGTTTTGAAGATACACTTACTGTTTATTTGTTGCCAGATGATTGGAAATTCTCTTATCAATGTCCTGATAACAAATAATAACAGAATTCTTGATTGCTATGTAGATAGATTTCAGGAGCTTTATCTCTGATTCTTCTCCTTTATCTAAAAGAACTATGTGTTAAGATTTCTCTGACACCATTATTTATGACCCTCTTCCAAATTTATCTACCCACTTTGTGTTGTCAGAGGCTGCTTATTTGTTCCCGGCTGCCCAGACCCAAAATAATTACACAGAAACTATATTATTTGCAATACTGTTTGGCCAATGGCTTAAGCATATTTATACCTAGCTCTTATATCCTAAACGAACCTATCTCCATTAATCTATGCATCATCATGAAGTCGTGGCCTACCGGCAAAGTTCTGTCAGGTTCTGGCAGGGGCATCTGTCTCCTGTGGCAGCTACATGGCTTCTCTCTGACTCTGCCTTCTTTCTTCCTCTATTTGCTTGGAATTCCTGCCTTGCTCTATTCTGCTAAGCCATTGGCCAAAACTGTTTTATTTATTAACCAATAAAAGCAACACATACACAGAAGGATTTTCCACACCATTTCCCCTTTTCTGTTCAAATAAAAAGGAAGGTTTTAACTTTAACATAGTAAAATTACATATAAGAAAACAGTTATCAAACAAGAATTATAGTTAAATATTTATATCTACTTTATCTTTTATCATAACAAGGGAAACTGTAACTATCCATTCTTCAACTCCATCAAAGACTCCAGAAAGGATATACTATTACCTAAGAAAACAGGAAGTGAATTGTAAGCAACTTCCAAAACTCTAGAATTGACAGAGACATCTTGCTGCCTGGACAGTCACCAAAAGTTATTCTGTATCGTTGGAGCATCCATCTTCAGCCTCCAGGACCATAGTACCTGGCAGACTTTCCCACCAAGTGGGAAATTTCAAAGACAGTTCTGCCTGTATTTGTCAGTCACTCTCTTCTGTGTCCTCTAGAATGTCATGAAGCAGGAACCCCAAAGGACCATCTTACCTTTAGGAAAGCTCAGCAGTCATTTCTCTGTGGGTCCTGCATGTCCAGTTCATACAGCATAACATCATGCAGTCCAGGCAAGAGCAATTTCTTGCCCAAATGGCTAGCAAAAAGACTTCCCACACCAACTTTGTATTTTTTGATGTGTAAGACTTGGAGATAAATTCAGAAGTAGGGGGGGGACTAGTTGACTCAGCCTTAGCCGTGTGTATGTTTGAATAAAAACCATATGCCTTAGGACTGGAGAGATGTCTCAGTGTTTAAGATCAGTTGCTCCACTTTTATATCAACCATGAACCCATATTCTGTTCCCATATGGAACCTTAAAATCATCTGTAATCCCATGTCTATGAGGTCCTCCCACCATCCTTAGCCTCTATTGGTACCAGGCATGCACACAATTCACTTACATACACAACAGCAAAGCACTCAAACACATACAATAAACAGAAATATATTTTTTAAAAACTCCACCTGTCTTCACTTCATCTGTGTATGGCAGTGAGTTTGGATTATCCCAACTATTTGTGGAGTTTAGAATTTTACACTTTGCCTAGGTTTAGGCCAATACTTTCAGATAAAGATGTAAGAAAATATCAAGTCTCACATATTCTTTGTAGGGGAACCCTAGCAGGGCATTGTTAAATCATTAGCCTTTTCAAAGCAAGAGCCAGAATCCTATTTGTGATGGGTGATTCAAAATGGTTCCTCTCTAGTTTCATACATTTGTCCAGCACCCAACTGTTGTAACTGCAGGCACATAGTCTTTACCAATACTAGTCTTTTTTTCTTTTCTTATTTATTTTCTTCTTTTTTTGCAGTCTATCTTTATTATTGTTCTCATGTTTAATATTATAGTGAATTTCTTTACTTAATTAAAATTATGTTTAGAGTACATTTATTCTGTCAATATTAACTATAACTTCTCTTATATAGAAAATAGGTATAAATAGTTGTATCTATGTTAGACTTTATTTAATCATATTGACACAAATGTCATGCTATGTGAAGCCAAAACTGATGAACAGCAGTTTACTATCCATGGTATCTGACTTAAATCCCAAGTGAGAAATTATTAATAAATGGATCTTTTAGATTCAGGTAGTTACTTGCATAAGTGAAAACAGTGAGTATAAGCTCATGTAATTAATCTAAGAAAAAGTGTATTCTATATCTCTTACAACTGAGATGGGCTTAGCAAGCTTGACTAGTATGCTTAGAATGATTGCAGGTTTTCAGGGTTCTATGTTGGTTTATGTTTTTCTCTTAGACAATGATTCTTTTTCATTTATATAGTTGATAAGCTGAAGGTGACCCTGGTTTTTGCAAAGCTTCTTCTGAGAAATCTGAGTTATTACTTCTATTTTTCTAGGTTCATAACATCTAGGAGGCACCTGTATCAGGCATTTTTATTTTTTGTCAGTGCATGCTAGGAATCCAGGTTTCATCATGGTGTTCATTTGAAACAGCCTAGAATGGGGAAGGAACAACATACTTGGAATTGAGAGTAACACATGCATGTGATTTTCCTATTGCATGGTGGTGTAAAAATTCCTTCTCAAAATTTAAAAAGAGCCCCCTCATAGTAAAAAGAAACCTATAAGATATAAAAGGTTGATTACGTTTGGCAGATTCTATGGTACAGTGTCCTACCACTGTTATAATCTAGAATTTTAAGTGAGTGGGCTGTAATATCGGTTTAATGATAGGCTAGAACCTCATCTCACCTTTTTTTTCTGCTCACATGTTCATGGCTCTATGGCTTAGAGGCCAGGGCCTCTCTACCACTGAGCCCTGATTTAAGAACAAAAAGAACAGCATTTCTGCTGCATTCTGGATTTTTTTTCCTCCTGCCTTCTAGAGATACTTGCTTTGATTCATAGAAATGAAAATCAATTATTGAACTATGTTTATTTTCACTTCTTCACTATTTATCCCCCCAAAAAAAATGGCACTAATTTTTTATGTGTTACTTGAAAAGTCATTAAAAGATAATAGTTTATTATTTGAAAAGCTCCAAAGCTGTACAGTTTTTTGTACTATAGCAATCCTAAAGCTTTCCGAAGAAAGCACAGGACTTAGACCAGACTGACAGGAGGTGTATCAACTCTTTTATTCATGTGTTTGGAGTTAGTACAACATGCTTTCTTTGTATGTGAAAGAATATTTCTAATGTTTTCATATTTTATGTCCCCCAGGGACATATGCATGTTGCATTATGATAGAGTAGTAGATGACGTCCCTTGGAGTTTGCAAGGAAGGGGTAGAGAAAGAGGTTTGGCAAACCCTTTATTTTTTCACATGCATGGCTATTCATGCACTCATGATTTAAAACTGTGCTGGCATTTGAATAATTGTCTTATCTCTATGGCAGGCACTTTTCTTGTTGGTGATGATGCTCATTTGTTATTTGCTTTCCAATATGCAAAATTCTGAGTGCTTCATCCTTAAGCACTGAAAAGGTTCAGGAAATATCCATATTAAAGATGTTGGTAATGTTTCACCCAGATACAGAGAATTGTTTTCTTTAGTAACATTTTAAATAGCTTAAATGAGGTCAAGTCATATCCACAGTTGTCTTCAAATCTGTACTCAACATGGATAAAATCTTTGTCATCTAAGTACTTCCATTAGCTTTTCTCTCCTATGGTATTTTTTTTAAAATTAAGGGAACACACACACATGCACACATACACGATAAAATTGCACAAAGAAGGTGTGTTATGTATAGATTAACTTCAGGCAAGCCCTTGACTTGTTAGCTTCTTACTCTTACAAAATGGGGTCACAATATACAGTTCCAATTTTTATGCTTTATCTCTCTGTCTCTCTCCCTTTGTGTTTGTATGGTAGACACACTTATACTTAATTTATATGAATTCGAATATTAATTCCTTTGCCTTTGTTTTTCTTCTAGTCTTTCTACCTCCTCCAGTCCTACCTCAGAGTCTTATTTTTGTAAATATTAAGCTGATCATATTGTGACGCATTGTACAATATGATGAAAATTTTCATTAGGTCATCTTTATATAAGAATGTCATAAACATCAATTAATCTGGAAAATTAGGGCTATAAACAAACCATTTTAATTATATTTATTCAGTGGTCAGGCTCTTGTTAACCCTTTATCCATGCTTTAGTAATGTAGTCTTTGTAGGCTTCTGAGAGCCAAATAAAAGACTTAGTCATGAATGAAGCAGAGCTGGAAAGATAAAAATATGTTATTGTAATAATTGTGGATTCTAACTATTGAGATCTTCTAAAGTAGGTCTAAACCAATCAACAAAACCTTTATGTTTTAGTAACATGGGATGGACTGTACATATTTTTGTGGTTGTCTTAGTTAGGGTTTTATTGCCATGAAGATACACCATGACAATGGCAACTCTTATAAAAGAAGTAAAACATTTAACTGGGCCTGTATTACAGTTTCAGAGGTTTAGTCCATTGTTGTCATGGCAGGAAGCATGACAACATAAAGGTGTAGTCATGATGCTGGAGAAGGAACTGATAGTTCTACTGTGTGCCACCCTGGGCGTAGTTTCGACATATATGAGACCTCAAAGCCTGCCTCCACAGTGATACACTTCCTCCAATAAGGCCACACCTAACCTAACATAGCCACACCTCCTAATAGTGCCACTCACTCCCTATGGTCGAAACATTCAAACACATGAGTCTATGGGGACAATGCCTATTCAAACTGCCACCATGGTGCACTGTGATAGGTTAATACAGATATACAGCATGTACTATTTAAGATGATGTAATAAACATTTGATCTGCTTCTTGTTTTTAGGAGAGACTTCAACTCCTCTGTCTCTTCTAGATCCTCTAAAATATTTAATAGGTTACTGTCAATTGTAGTGCTACTGCTGTGTGTTAGAATACTAGAACTTGTGTTTTTGTGCCTACTTTTATCACCCATCAGCTGTCTTTCATAGTTTCTAATGGCTACTATTCTAGTTTTGTAGCTTCTGTATATGAAGGACAACATGTGGTGCTTGTTTTTTCAGTCTTGACTTATTTTGCTCAATATAATGACCTTCAGTTTCATCTACATTGTCTCAAAGGATAGAAATTCATTTTTTATGGCTATGTAATTCTGGTGAGCATCCATACCAGACTTTCTTGACCCACTCCTTTGCTGATGGGCAGCCAAAGTGATTCTCTATCTTAACTAATGTTAATAGTACAATGATATACTTGGTTTTTCAATGATCTTTGTGATTTTTTTATTTTCTTTGAATATATGTCCAGAAATGAGAAAGAGGTAGATTAGATAGTTTTTCTGCTTTCTATTTTTTGAGGAGCCTTCTATTTTGTTCTTCCTCATAGCTATTGTAATTTGCATTCCTACTAGCTATGGATATTTCATTATGAAGTAAGTCCTTAATAAAAGTGAAAATTAAAACAAATAAGGAGAAATAGCTAGTTTGTGGCTAATTAAATGATACTCAACATATAAGAGGGATGTTTGTGTGTGTGTGTGTGTGTGTGTGTGTGTGTATTTGTGTGTATGTGTGTCTAGTTGAAGCCTGTGTGTTCTCTGGAAAAAAGAGGTCACAGTGTATTCCTTCTGATAGGAAATCTGGTAATCATGATGTCATAATGAAGTGCTTTCTTGGGGGAACTGGTGGTCAAAAAGAAATTATGTACTAGGTTTTCAAATAGAATCCACAGTAATCTATGATGGGTAAGATGGAAAGAGGCTGATTGTGTTCATAAAAATTGTGGGCAAGTTTCTTTGATAAAGTGAGCATTGGATTTCCTACCTTGTTTCCACGTCCTCTTCTGTTGAATGCAGTTTCAAACATAGGTGATTTTTAGCAGTAGGTGTTGATAAAATTGCTGACTCTCCACACGCTAGCACTCAGAATAAACTTTTAAAAATACGTTTTCATCATAACTTGTTTCTTTTTCGGATTTTTGTTTTGTCAGCAGTGGGAATGGCGAGGATCATAAAAAATGAGTAATGTTTAGAGGGAGATCTATAGCTTTTTAAAAATCCATTTTTCCCACACTAGTCCCAAAAGGCAATAAAGGACTATGCAAAGTGCTATTTCCCAAAAGGGCCTGTGGGTACCAGAGAGACCAGAACACTTTGGAGTTGCAGTGATTCCCGGAAAAAGCTGATGAAATTGATATCTTCCTTTTCTTTTTACAGACCAGAATGAAGGATTTCATTGCAGGGAGGAATGCCGGATTCTTGGCCACTCTGATAGATGCTGGATGCCTCGGAATCCCATGCCCACCCGTTCCAAGTCTCCGGAGCATGTGCGGAACATCATCACTCTGTCCATTGAAGCTACTGCTGCTGATGTTGAGGCTTATGACGACTGCGGCCCCACCAAGCGGACATTCGCAACCTTTGGAAAAGATGTCAGCACCCACCCGGCTGAGGAGCGGCCCATCCTGAAAGTCAAGAGGACTGTCGATGTGACCATCTGCAGCCCCAAAGTCAACAGCGCTATCCGGGAGGCAGGCAATGGCTGTGAGGCTATTAGCCCTGTCACCTCTCCACTGCATCTCAAGAGCCCTCTGCCTACCAAGCCTGCTATGTCTTACACGGTCGCCCTGGCTCCTCCAGCTCGTGATCTGGAGCACCATGCCAACAATGGCGCCTCTCGTCCTTCTGAAGCTGAACCCCGTGGAGCCGACAGTGAGAAAGTCATGCATGAGGTCAATCCTATTCTGAAGGAAGGTCGTGACAAGCAATCTCCTGTTGTGAAGCGTCTGAAGGATATCATTCTGTAAACCCGTCTGGGGAAGAAGAAAGAAAAGAAATCACACTGGATAATGAAGATGCAGCATCTACTCATTTTACTCACCAATGGTTGGTTCTTGAGTGACTGCATTGTAGAGATTTCCCTAAATGTATTGTGTATAAGTGACTATCATTCCGTGACAATCCCTCTCGTTTCAACAGGCAGCAGGGGTGTTCAGTTGGAGCAAATTAGCTTTGGCTTGAGTTGTTCATGGGGCCTTGATGGGGAAACAGAGGCAAATTCAGTTGTGAAAAGTATTATGTATTAAGTGTTTGAATTTATATATTTTTATATGTCAAAATGATAATATAAATTACCATTGTTTGTGAAGAATTACATTTTAAAAAGCAAAAAGAAAAAAAAAAGAAAAAAAAAGCTCCAGAAACCTTTAATAAGCTCGCCACTGTTTTTTGTAGTGTAGACTAGTTACTGGTCATTTATTGTGTACTATTCATTGATTCAGTGACGTGAAATCGAGCCCCCAAAAGGTTGTTTCTGAAGCTCGAGTACTTTCCAATGCCGCTACTTTGCTGTGGACGCCCCTGCTTTAAGAACCCTTTTGCTAGCTGTGCTGTTGTTGTATTTGATATTGCAAATTGCTATGTGTGTGGTGATGGCAAAAGGCCTTTAAAGGTTGATGTTTTCTTTTCTTAAAAAAATAATAAAAATACAGACAAAAACAAAATGCAGAAACTGAGATAGCAGATGAATGAGCAACACCACACCTGGAGGTTGAGTACTTGGTGGATACTCACGTTTTTTAATCCATGTAGTGATTGTTCACTACCTTCCAGAGGATTTCTCCTGCCTTTCAGTCTTCTGCCTGGGTCTGTGCTATATCATTGTAGAAAGTCATTTTTGGATATGCTGCTATCTAATTTGCAGTTGTCAGAAATACTGTGCTGAAAATTTTATGAGATGCATTATTTTTTTTCTAATTTTCAGACCCTGAACAGGAAAGTTACTCCTGATGTTATCACTTTTCAGGCTGAGAAATGCCCTGTCTCCAATCATCTAAAAATCATGAAACATGACTGAGTCTATTTTGAGATCTAAATTACCATTTCTTTAGACACACACTTCCTGATTCAGTGTTTTTCCAATCATGATTGGAATTAGATGGTAAAGCACATCATGGGCTGGAATCAAGGGCTCCATGCTGCTCTTTACCTTAGGCTTATAAATAATGATAGAGTAAGCAGTATGAAGTGTACACTTAGGAAAAGCCAGGTACTAACATCACTGATCTAATTACTGTGCCTTCTGAACGGAGACACTCAGACACTTGAACACGTCTTTTTATGCCTAACACTTTTTTGATTAAAAATGTGAACAAGAAATTATTAAAACAAAAATCCCTTAGATTTAGTAACTCTTTTTTTGCTGTAGGCTAGGAATATGCCTTTTTAAATTAACAGAGCGCCCATTCTTTTTGTTCTTTTTAACACTGCACAAATGCCTTTTTTTATCATCTGTCTATTAATATTCACTAGCCAACATAGTATTCTTGCAGCCTAAGAGTTCATTATTTAAAATAAACTAAAGAAACATGTCCCCTTTGCTCTACCTTTGTCTTAAAGGAATTTCTTCTAAAGAAACAAGTTTTTTGGTTCCTCCCTCCCTCCCTTCCCTCCTCCCTTCCTCCTTCCCTCCCTCCCTTCCTCCCTCTAATCTTTCCTCCCTCCCTCCCTTCCTCCCTCTATTCTTTCCTCCCTCCCTCCTTCCCCCTTCTCTCTCATTTTTTTGTAATCCAAGAACACTCAGAAAGAAAGCCTAGAAGTTAGAGCACTAGAATTCAAAACAGAATTTATTTTCTTAAGTTTAGGTAGATACAGTCAGCTCTTTGAAATGTTTTCATTATTTTTATCTGAGTTCCTTGCTTTATACATTACTAGGAATTTTTTCTTTTGTGGGAGGTGGGAGGGTTGTAAGGGAAGGGGTGGGTAAGGCACTGGGCATGGGGTTAGGTAGGGGAGAAGATTTCTGGGGATAAAAGAAACGTGTAATGAAGCTACAAATTCATCCTTATTTTCTGAATACTACCTCATGCAAAATATTGGGTTGGCTGCAAATTTCTCCCTGACACAGTTAGAGACCTTTACATCTTTTTCTTGCTTCATTTAACTTTCTCTCATATATGTTCCCCTCTTCTGGTTTATTTCATTTTGGTGGTAGTAGATTATAAATTAGGTATTTATTTTTCCTTCCAAGTGACTATTTGATTAACATATTTAGCTTTTTAAAAGTGCCCTTTAAGTTGGGGTGGCTGCCTATAGAATTTAGATTGATCTTCACCAGGATCCATCTGATATTATCTTGTTTGCTAGCACCTCAAGGTCACTTTGTAGTCAGATTAGACAGCTTTCTACTGGTGGATTTCTTACTCTGCTCAGTGGAAGCAAGGTAGTTTAAAAGATTGTGGGAAGTGGAGATGAAATGGTGGAATGTAGAGAGGCCACTGCCTACCATGTGTCTTACCAGCCAATTAAAAACAGAGTTGGCATTAGCAGTGATATTTTTTGCCTTTTTAAAAAAGCAACTAAAAATTTTGTCCCCAGAATTTCATTTTAGTTCCAAGCTTAGTCTATCTAAAATCATTGTTCTCAGCGGGAAGTCAGAGATTTTTTTTGTTTGTTTCAGAACTCTTTACTGAGTTTGTATAAGAATTCTCATTAAGGAAGTATCTTTCCCCCTTCAATTGTCTGATGGAAGTGCAAGCACATCCTAGGAGAGCTTTGTAGGCAGGTTCTACAGGCCAACTGTGCTTGCAAATAGGACTTTTGTGCAAGGGTCTTAATTTCCCCATGGACACGGGATTCTCCCCCTCCCTTTTTAACACATGTGATGAAAAGCTACCAAGGCCAGTGGAGCAAATATTTTTCCCTTTCTTTCTGCAAACATGTTACACAGACACATGTGGGAACAATTTTAGTTCCCCTAGTTCTAGGAGTTCTATTCCACTTATTCTGATGTCCCTGTGTCATGAAGTGTGACATGCTTAAAAATTTCCTGGCCAGGTAAATGTCTTTATTCAGTATAGGGTATCTTGTTTGCAATGATTGACTGCTTTCTCCCAAACATAGGAACATGCTATTCAATAAGAAATGGGGAGAAGTGATCCACAATGCCCTGTGGAAACTTGTTCCCCCCTGTGCAGTCTAGTAAATTAACCTGTTCAGAATGAAACTTAGTATTTCATTGTTCCTCTGAAGCCAGTAGAAAAAGTGAGGGTCTGTCTTGGTACCGAATAGATAGTGGGTTACAGAATCCAGTAGTTCCTGCACAACAGTGGTTCTCAAAGTATCATCTCAAAGCAACATCACATAGGAACTTCTTAGAAATGATAGTTTTTGATCCCTGCCTAGAATGGCTGTATAAGAAATCTGTAGGATTTGGCACAGAAATCCATGAGTTAGTTGCCCACTCAAGTTTGAGGGCTTGTTAAAGCACAGTTTGGTAGAGCCTAATCCTTAGCGTTTCTTATTCAGTTATTTGGGGGTAGGATTTCTTTTTCCTATCTACAGATGCCTAGGAGATACTGATGAGACAATGCTCCAGAGTAAACTTGCCTCATAGGACTAACTGCACCTAAGCTGGCCATTTATACAAATTTGTTGACATGGTGACCAGCTGATCACTAATGAAAGATGTAACTCGGAACTCTGAAAATAAAACCACACAGAGTACCTTCCAGATCCTGTTGTCTCAGCATATGGCTATTAGAGGGGAATTCAGAGGACTTTTTCCTCTACACCTACCACTAAAAAGCAAACACAAGTGGTCTACTTGATGTAGAAAGACAAGGGGCAGTTTGGGAGAGGCAGGGATGGAAGGGATAGCTTTTTTCGGCATCCGAGGTGGAAAAAGGATTATTACTGTACATAATCCATTTTATGGGGATCATTTTGATGCCAAATGTTCCCCCAAGGCACTCTCGACAAGTCTGGTCCGCTTGGCTCTTTTCACAGGGTATTAAGACCCTTCTGACTTTGAAAAACTGGCATAAATGAGCTGAAGAAGTCCATTGTATACAGTCCTAGTGTTTGCCTTCTTGGTAAAATTACATTTTAAGGATGTCATTTCATGAGTCAAATTGTATCTGCTGACACTAAAGTGTATTGAGATGTTGTTCTTTAGTTTAAGTATGTATCAAAGTAATATTCAAAGGGGATGTATGGGGGTGGGACTGGGACTGGGTGGCTTTATATTGATAATGAAATATTCCAGAGCAAAACACATTGTCCTAATGAAGTTGTTGCAGCTCTCTTTGTTTTCTTGTGAAACTGAAATTGGCCCGTGGGTCACTTGTTGTGCAAAAGTGAATTACTTTCAAATAGGAATCACATTGCTTTTGTAAAACAAAGAAAATCAACCACCTTGTCTGAAGTATACGTTGTAAGGCGCTCTTGGTAAAGAACAACCTAGAAACACCTGACCTTGATTGGAAAGCATTGTAGGTCATTAGGGAAATCTGATGATGCTGACTGTTGCTCCAGCTGTGTTGGCAATTAAAGATGACCTTGTTGCTAACTGAATGTTGCTGTCAACCTTAGCAAACAAACCAGCTAACACTTTACAGCACTGGTTAAGTAGATGTTTACTGGCACTGACTGGCATTCAGCTGAGGAAGGCTAAGATACAGACTAATGACCAAGGGCCAGACTAGGTCTAGCTAGAAATTCAGCAACAAATACCTCCTTGTGCTATTTGAATGCTAAGGTATTAGTTGCAAAAGGCTTATGCCTTCGCTCCTCTAGTGAGGGGAATGAGCCTGATGACACTATTACTGTTTACCTGTCAAACCAGGGTGGCAATTTAGAAGGATACAAGTACAGTATGTTTCATTAAGCAGTCTCTGTTGCTGATTATATGAAGATGAAATGGTTGTATATGCTGATCTGTATGTTATGTACATTTTCACAGTGATTGAATCATTGTAAAAACAAAAAAGACAAAAAAAGAATCACCACCACTCTGTCTATTTTATGAAGATGATAAAGCAGCTTTATTAAATTATTACAGTTCTGTTTTAAATGGTGTTACCTGCCACATTGTTTCCTTTTATCTGGTGGTTCTTTGTTTCCCTCTTAAATGTGTTTTCTCTGCTTCAAAAATTTAATGCATTTTAGTATTAAAGGCTATTATGGAAAAAGTATTGAGTTTTTGGTGAACTGTGTCTTTGAGAGTGTTTTGTTTCCCTTGATTATGGGTGGAAGCATCTCAGAACTTGGAAGTAACCAGTTCTTGGTGGGCGTCACTGATGTTCAGGCAAAGACTTTCGTTTGCCTTTCCCATTTCAAACAACTTTCTGCTTGCTAACTGAGGGGCTTCTTCCTGGATCCAGGCCCCAGTCATTTACATTGTAACCTCTCCAATTGCCAGCCCTATTAATACTGTTACAGAAGGAGGGAAACCCATTTCACATTCGGGATGCCGAAGATTTTCCCATGAGCCATTTTAAACAAGCACACTAAAATTATTCTTTAAAATAAATCATTTCAGGGACAACTGCACAGTGGGACTTCTCTGCAGAATTATTTTTTTTTTAAAGGGCAAGCTTTAGTTGAGGCTGTCAGTTGGGAAAAAGAGAGTGTAAAACAAAGGTGACCTGGCTGCCCCTTGATGCCTTCAGGTTTGAAAATGAAGCATCAGGAGAGGCTTTGACTTTGTACATAACAAGGCTGTAGAGAAAGTTCCGACAAGCTCTCTTTATCCAAACAATTATTCTGTAGGACTTAGCACTTGGGCTGCAAGTATTTCTTCTGGCTGCAACTGGAGGGGGTGACTAAAGGAAAGGGGGGGCACATCAGACCATTACAAATAGTGCCTTTAGTGGTTAAAGGCTAAATTGCTTCAGCATGACCTATTCTTTCCAGACAATTAAAAGTGATCTCAAGGAAATCCACTGTCTTCCTGGATCTCCATCTTTCTGTTATCTCTGCTCACCTGTATTAAATTGAGATTGTATCTTATTCCCCAGAATTAGCCCTAGAGTCAAAAGCAATAGACAGAGATTCGGTACTGCATTTTAATAGCTGTTTCATCAGAATGCAAACAGACATGCTGGGCACTGGGATAACGTACACTGGTATATGTACAGATGTTCACATGGTCTCACAGATGGAAAGGCATATTGGAAAGAGACTGATATGTCACTGGTCTGGAAACAAGACACAGGAGGTCAAAGGAATGCTTCTGGGTTAGCCTGCGCCAAAAGCATAAAGAAAATGGTTCTTGGACTGTTTTCCATCTACTATTTTTCTTCTGAGTGGGGAAGGGAGGAGAGAGCAAAACAGTCAATTCCTTCTTAGGAACAAAGAAGAGAAAATAAATTCTCATATGATGAAGAACCTTCACATATATAGCAAAGACATACCCTAGGACATAACAATGATCCCTGTCTAAGTATGGGAAACTGACAATATTATATAAACATAAGCTCAAATATGTTCAAGTTTAGAAACCGAAACAAACGAAACAAACAAAATTATCTGCTCCACAGTGGTAACGAAGTACCTGTGAGGTACTTTAGGTGTCATGTTGGCATTCTGTGTGTGGTGTCCATAACTGATGGCTTTTAGGGTATTCTCTTCTAGCTTATGGACTCGGTACTGGAGACAAAAATGTGCCTAACCACTTTCATTATTTTAATTTGAGGGTATAGGCATGATTAAAGATGTCTTGGATGCAACTTCCACCACTTGGAAGGTGATAGGGCTTCAAAAAAATTCTTTAGCATCAAAACAGATGGGTGCTGCCATTATAGTTATAATTCTCCTGCATTTTGGTAAGTGGCTCTTACACCTGCCTGACGCTTTAACTCCCTACTTTTTCCTTGTATTTTTATCAGTGTATATTAATTATATAAAATAACATACTTCATTATAACATTTCTATATATGCATAAAAAGTACTTTGAACATATTCACCTCATATATTATTATTACTCCTCCCAACGTTCCCCTTTCTCTTCCATATCCTGGATCTCTTTTTAGTTTTACATCTTTTGTTTCCCTATCCACAACTTCTACATAAGAGAGAAACCAAGCAATACTTGCTTATGAGAGTGGTTTGCTTTATTTAATATAATCTATATAGGTCCACCTATTTCCTTAAAATATCACATGTTGTTTTCTTCTTTATGGATGAGTAAAACTTTATTATACATATATACCATATTTTGTTCCTCCATTCATTTCTTGGTGAGCCACAATCTTTCCATTGTGAGTAGTGTCATTGTAAATATTGGAATGCATATGTATTAACTACTTTACTCATTGTTGTGACATAATACCTAACAAGAAGCAAATTAAGAAAAAAAAGGTGTGTTTGGTTTACAGTTCAAGGGCTACAATTCATTATGGAAGAGAAATCATGGCAGCAGGTCTAGATGGCTCCCAGTCAAATTGCAACTGAAGTCAGGGAGTAGAGAGTGACGAATATTTGTTTTCAGTTCACCTTTTCATTTTTGTTCAGTGTAGGACTCCAGCCCATGGTATGTAAATACATATTTAGGCCAAGTCTTCCTATGTTAATTACCTTAGAGATTTATTTCCATGGTCATTCTAAATCCATCAAGTTGATGATTAGTTATTAATACCAGATATTTCTTTTGTATGTTGACTTGGATTACTCAGAGCATACACATATGTGCTATTGCACCGATACATGCGCATGTGTATGCACACACACACACACACACACACACACACACACACACACACACGCACGCACGCACTTAGGCATACTTATCCAGAAGTGTTTTGACTTTTCTTTTAAATTTTTTTTCTGAGTAAACTCAATACTGATTTCCATAGTGACTGAATCATTTTTAATGTGGAAAAGGAAGATGGATGGGAAATGGTCAGAGAAGAATCTTCCAGTTAACACCTGGGATCCCCTCTAGTGCCTGATCTAATGGGAGCTCACCAAATCCAGCTGGACCCGGACTGAACGAGCATATGATCAAACCGGACTCTCTGAATGTGGCTGCCAGTGGGGGCGGACTGAGAAGCCATCAATAATGGCACTAGGACCTATCTCTTCTGCATGTTTTATCTTTTTGGGAACCCAGTCTATTTGGATGCACACCTTCCTAGGCCGGGATGGAGGGGCGAGGGCCTTGGACTTCCCACAGGGCAGGATACCATGCCCTCTCTTAAGGAAGCAGGGGGAGGGAGGAGGAGTGGGGGGGGAGTGGGAGGGGACTGGGATAAGGGGAGGAAGGGTAAATTTTTGAATGAAAAAATAAAAGAATATGAAAAAAAAGAGAATCTTCCGTTACCCAAAGCTCTTGGTGTACTGGTTGTATCTTGTGTTTTAGAATCTTAACTTCCTCCAAATGCCCAAAGCCTTGACTTCACTGTAGTTTTCAGGGTCCTCTAGTATTGATCTTTGTCTCAAACCAGGGCTTTCCCTGTCTTGTAAGTATTTCCACTGTCTCCTCCTTTACTTTCTAAAGTTCAGCTGTGTCTGGATGTGCTAGAGTACCAGGGACTAGTAGAGAACCACTATGTGTCAAACACTTTATAAGCAGCTTTTTTGTTTAAGCACTTTCGTTTGCTTATTTTGTGCGAGAGGATATGTATACATGTGTGCCCGTTCAGGAGCACATAATGCTGCTGGCATGTAAACGTCATGGGAAAAAATGTGGGAGTCAGTATTTTTCCTTCCACTACGTGTGTCTTGGGGATTGAATTCCGGTCCTCAGGCTTGGTGGTAAACACCTTTATCTACTGAGCCATTTCCCTGTTCTCAGTACGGCATCCTGTCCTCAAGGCAATCTTGTATGGGAGATGATGACATCTCTATTCTATATACAAACAAATTGAGGCTCAGAGTGCTTATGGGAGATTATTCAAGGAGACATGATTACTAAATAGAGGTGCTAAGATTCAAAGCCATGCCTGTTTACTAAGAAAGTATTACTCTCTTCAATTACTTTTCAGGAATCAACAAGCATCCTGATAAGTTCTTCCTGGATACAGTTTTAATAGTGCGTGCTAATATCTTAACACATTTATTTGTTCATTCTAAAAATATAAACATTTTAACATCTTTGGGATCCTAATGTTATGTCTCTGAGAAGCGACTGTCGCAGTGGAAATTTCAGGTCAGGGTGCTTTTGATCAGCCTCCTAGGCATCTCCCTACTCCTCTACTCAGTAGCTCCCTTTCAAGTTGCATTAGTCATGCATGGCAGAACTGTGGCTCCTTTTAGAGTCTGTGCACTCTAACTAGTCAACAGCCCTTGAAATGAAGGTCTGGTAACCCTATATTCTTCTGTCCCTCTGGATTTCAAGCAATCCGTCAAAGATGTATTCATGTGTGTTACAGGTCAGCACAGCTGGAGTCAATCCCAATATATGTTCACAACAGGGATGTCTTTTAGATGCAGAAAGTTGGCAGAAGATGAGAGAAGTTCAAGGCTAAAAAGCAGGGTGCTAGTGGTGATGGGGATGGAAGGCATGTTTGAAAAAGAAATTGAAACCTCTGGGCATTACTAGGAAAAAACATCATAGAATAGAGAATTAGCTGAAAAGAAGGGTAACTCAGTTTTGAGCACTGGGTCACCAAGAACATGAGTTGGTACCAATGCATGCTTCACAGTTCATGTGGAATTGAAGAGGTACTGATGAGTCCCCAAGATCCTTTTGTCTGGTTCCCAAAAGTTAGCTAGCATCCTGATATGTATCTAAACTAGGAAATGAGTTCAGACAAAGTTAAGTGGGAAGGAAAAAGAAATTTACAAGCCTCTGGCAATGAATAGAGCAGCTTCCTAAAGGGGCCCTATATAAAGAGACAAAAAGACCCCTCATTTAATAGTTCCTGTTATTCAAGTGTCCATATCCAGCATGCCTCAGTGGCCAATGCTTCCTCAGTTTTGAATATAGCCCTAAGAATTTGGTCTGTCAGAGCTGAGTTACCCAAAATGCTAAACAATTATAACCTTTCTTTCTTTCTTTCTTTCTTTCTTTCTTTCTTTCTTTCTTTCTTTCTTTCTTTCTTTCTTTCTTTCTTTCTCTCTCTCTCTCTCTCTCTTTCTCTCTCTTTCTTTCTCTCTCTCTTCCTTCCTTTCTTCCCTTTTTACATATAGCAGAAAAAAATGGGTATATCAGAGACTAAGACACAGGTAATTTTTGCCTCCAAATCAATATCCAGGAACTGTCCTCAAAGTATCTGGTCAACTTTCTTCATCCTCATTGTAAACATTGTGGTTCAGACATCAGCATCCCTCATCTGGGTAACTGAAATAATTTTCTAACTTGTCTCTTCTCATTCTCCTTGGCTCTCTGTCACATGTTCACACTGCAGCAAAAGGGATTTTGCTAAAATACAGCATCCGTTAAATTACACCTCTGCAGAAGATCTGTCAATGGTTTCACTAAGATGAAATCTAATTTCCTTAACATGGATTACAAGAGTGATTTTCAATTTTTTGTCAGCTCCCTATAGTAAGAAATCCATTTTACACCACATATTTGTAACTGAAATGAACATTTCACAAACAATACTTATCTTTGTTACCTACAATGAACTCTCAGATTTTCCATTCAACTCTGAACACAAAGGGTCAGCTTTTCCTATAAAAGGCCAGATAGCAAATCTATTAGACTGTCTGGCCATATGGTCTCTATTTCTGCCTCTGTGCTTCATTATATTGTTGTTCATAACTCCAGGGACTTTGTGAATCCTCAGAGAAACACCCCTTCTCACAGTGTAGCATATTCTACCCTCCACCCTGGGTAGTAAATGTTCCAGAGACATGTCAGCATCACTCAGTCCTTATTCACAAATCCAAGTAGAGGATTATTTCACATCAACATCCCTCTTATATAGATATATTCTTATTTTAATATTTTCCCCTTGAAATACAAATGAAGCATTTAACATTGATTAGTGAGCCATGAGTTACGAAAGAATGTTACCCATCACAAAAAGGGAAGAAAATCAATGAGTCACACAACAAACTGTCTCTCTTTTTCTTTCTTAATATAAACATTTAAATGAATGTATATAAATAAGTATATTTGACAGAGGATAATTTAACACAAAACACAATCTCTATCCTCACTTCGCAAGACTAATAACCTTTTCCAACAACACAACTCAGAAGAAGGAAAAAAATACTTATATTTCAAAACACATTAGCTTGACATTTTTAGATCATGTTATCTATACCTTATACATCTTGAAAGAGAATGTTGCAGTTTGAATCTTCTGTTTTGCTTTCTTTTGTTTTCCAAAAGTCATTTTCTTTCATGATTCCTTTCACACTGATGTTTAGCATTACATCTGGGATGTCAAGCCAATTATTTTCCTCTTCACCTGACTTTGCCTTTCTTCTATCTGTAAGCACTATTCTCTCTCTAACCTTCAGAAGCAATCTAGCTATAACAAGTCTCACTTTACTCTGATCTCAAATGTGCTAATATGACCTCCTTAGGCACAGACTTATTGCAAGTATTTCAAACTTTGAGGACGTGGAGGAACATGGCATTTCTGCATGTCAGATTCTGTGAAGAATGGATTTGTACATAGGGTGGATGCTTGGGAGAAGTGGGTATGTTTTGCTATGATTTATACCTGGAAAGCGAAGTATAGAAGTAGGACAGTAATAGTGGTATATAAAAACCAAGACAGAGGGCTGGAGAGATATCTTAGTGGATAAGAGCAGTTGCTGCTCTTGGGGAGGTCCTAGATTCTGTTCCCAGCACCCACATCATGGCTCACACCGGGGATCTGACACGTTTTTCTGGCCTGCTCCAGCTTCACACACACATACCATTCACATACATGCATGCAGGTAAACCACTTGTACACATAAAAAGCCTTAAATCAAAAACCTTTGCAGATTTTGTTACCTGATTTGAAGAGAAGATAGAAGGGTGTGAGAAAAAGGGTTTGTGAGTAGGGGAATTTATAGATAAAGTTGATGGTATTATCTTATTTCCTTTCCTAATTTCTCTAACTATAGTTTAATAACACACACACACACACACACACACACACACACACACACACAGGTGAGGCTGTGCATACATGACCAACATGTACACTTATTGTGGTTTCTAGTTCTTTGGTTCATTAAACTGATATTGAGCACTTACTAAAAGATAGAGCTGTGAGCTGTGCTAGGAATACAATAAGAGACAAAATTCTTTGTCCTCACAGAATTTACATTTATTGATGGAAGACAGACAATAAATAAGATAAATTGATGGAATACATTATGTTTTATTGTGGAAAATGCTAAGAAAAGGAGAATAAGCCAGCAGAAAACAGGAATATTAAATATCTGCAGGGTTACTGAAACTTCAGCTAGGTTTTCCAAGGTAGGCCTGACTGACAAGATAATTTCTTTTCTTAATTTAAATTTTTTAGTTCTTTAATAACTTTAGATATTTATACAATGAATTTTAATCCTTTTCAACCCCCTTATTACCCTTTCTTATATCTCTTCCTCTCTAACTGAAACCTTTCTTCCCACAAGTCCCTTATCTACTTCCATGTCTTCTTTCTGTATGTGAGACACTGACATTAGAGTTTTTTGTCTAAGCTTGAGTGGGAGGTTATTCATCAAAGCAATATTACCTTATCAATGGCTACACCACTGAACAAAATGAGACCCTCCATCCCTAAGCAACTATCAACTGCCAAGATCCCTCAGAAAGGGGTGGGATATCATAAGCCTCTCTCCTATTCAAGAGGAAGTGTTGATGGGCCTAACTTATAGAAGTCTTACAGATAATCACAACTGTAGCAAATTCATGAGTGAAGAGGCTCTGACATATCCAGAAGATACATTTTTGCTGTTTTCTTTGGCTCTTCCATTCTTTCTACCCCTCGTTTCATGATATTTCCTCAGCCTTGGAGGGTATGGCATAAATGTCTCACTTGGGGTCAAGCAATCCATTGTCACTTATGCTCAGCCATCTTACCAGTTTTCAGTGTCTGCATTGACTACTGTGCTGCAATAAGAATATTCTGAAACGAATACTATGGGTATAAACATAGATGTTTTAGAAGACACTTTGACAACAACAAGACCACTATCAAAATAATAGTTTGTTCCTTCATGGGCCTATGACCTCTCCAACTATGGACTCTTAACTAAGTTTTCCATATCAGACATCTATTTCTGTCTTGAGGAGTAGACCTCAGAACTAATCAGAGAGCTATTTCCTATTCCAATAAGAGCCATAGCAGCCCTGTAACAGGTGGTAAAACCTGTCAAGTAACTTCTGTGTAAGAACCTAAAGAATCAAATAGCCACCTGAGTATGAGGTGAAGAAAAAGGAGGAATATTCAGGTTTTCAGCAAGGCATTGAATTGACTCAGATTTTATCAGTGTCAGTCTAACTGAAAATAAAAGTTGAGAGACAAATCAGTAATATAGACTAGATACGATGGGAAACTAAACCAACGTGGTGATTATGGACGGGATGGGAAGTGATCCAAGGTTGCTTTATTTTTCACCACCTCTTTGTAATCACAAATGCTGATGCTTGTATCTGATATCTGTAGAAATAAAGATATGGCTTGCCCTTACAGTTGAACTTATCAGGCCTCTGAGGCAGGAGGATCTACTGAAGCTAGGATTTTCAGGCTACCCTGAGTAGCATGTGAGATCTCTGATCTAGAGAGACAGAAAGGGAGGGAGAAAAGGAGGGAGAGACAGAGAATCAAAGGGACAGGGACTGGGGAGCAGTAGTAAAATGCTGTGGAGGCTCAGTGTTCTGGTATGCAAAGCAGAAGTGGTAATGGGGAAGTAAGGAAAGATAGTGTGAGAAATGGCGAGAGGCCTATATGGTAGAGTAAAAGCTGTGAATTACAATGTGTTTTTAATTAATTTTTCAGGGTCAAGTGCTTCTAATTAGATAGACCAGACCATCACTGTGCCTTTCTTTCTACCTGAAGTCATAAAGATAACTTGATTTGCAGCATTTTGAAATATCAAAATTGTTCACTTTTATATTTATAGAGTAAGGAAATACTTGTTCTTCTCCAAGCTAAATGAGGCAAAAAGAAATTCTAATTGGTTCTTGGAAAAGTAATTAATTGGTCAGCACAGCCCATCCATATTTGGAGTAGTGCTACCTACATGGATGGAAATTATAGGCAAGTCCCTTCTCTGGTCTGCTTTCTAATTATCAAGTGTGTGATACCCACCTGTGAGGCTAAACACCATCTGCTGTTAGATGGCGGCCTAGAATTTCTTCCCATTATTAGAAGGCTAGTAACTGTCAAGGAATTTCTGGAAACTGGACCCTAAGCTTTTGAAGTATATTATGAAAAAATAGGTAGGCTGGCTATTCCTTGAGCCGCCAGATCACAAAAACAAAACAGAGAGATATTAATTATGAAAGCTTGATCTGTATCTTAGGCTTTTCCCACTAGCTCTTATAACTTAAGTCACTCCATTTCTATTCATCTATGTGTTGCCACATGACTCATGGCTTTTACTTTGCTTCCTGTATGTCTTGTTCTCTCTCTGCATCTGGCTGGTGATTCTGCATTTCTTCTTCCCAGAACTATTGTCTCCAGAAGTCCATGCTATACCTCCTGCCTAGCTATTGGCCATTTAGTTTTTTTTTAAACCAACCACAATGACATATCTTTATGCAGTATAATCAAATATCTCACAACATTTTTTTCCTTTTCATTGAAATAAAAAGGAAAGGGTTTAACTTTAACATAGTAAAACTATATACATTAAGAACAATTACCAGAAAACCTAGACAACATTGAGAACCCTAAGAGAGACATACATAGATCTAATATACATGAGAAGTAGAAAAAGACAAGATCTCCTGAGTAAATTGGGAGCATGGGGAACTTGGGAGAGGGTTGAAGGGGAGGGGAGAGGAAGAGAGAGGAGCAGAGAAAAATGAAGAGCGCAATAAAAGTCAACCAAAAAAGCAAAGGACAAAAATAAAGAACAATTATCAGGTAAGAATTGTATTTACAATGTCTAGTCCATTAGCATTTGGCAAATTTAGAGAAAATATTTCATTCTCTATTCTCTCTTAATGTGTCCAATTTTCCATTTTCCATCATAACTTGTATTACCATCTTAAAACTACCTTTTTAGGCTTCGAAACATTCTCTTAGATAATGTTTTTGTTAAATTGTTTTGACACAAATTTGAAGTTATTTTTATTAGAACATACTATACCTATGTTTCTACTCGTTTGTGCTTATAAAACTCATTTAAAATTGTAGTGCATAATTTAAAATGCAAGTTAGTAGTTAAACAATTTAAGCTTTTACGTCTCTCAAGCTTATAAACTTTACATTTCTTATTTAAGTTTCTTTTCTGAATTTGGTATAAAGGAAAACTCTAAAACTGTAATTATCTAGTACTCAACCTCATCAAAGATCTGAGAGGACATATTATTACCTGAGTAAGCATGAACTGCAGAGTAAACAACTTCCAAAACTAAGAAATGACAGAGATATTTGACTTCCTGGACAATCACCCCAAGGTTTCTCTGTTAAGTTTTCTATGATGCAGGGATTTTGAAGAACCGTCCTGCATTGTATTGGCAAAGTTTGGCAGTTTTCTTCTTTTGTGTCCTGTTTGTTCAATTTGGACAGCTTTCTGACAATAGTTGAGGCAAGAGCAGTTTCATGGCCCAGTGGCTAACCTTGACACAAATGAAAGCAATCTCCACATAGAGTTTCTTCAATGTTCATCATCTTCTCTGAAGTATGTTAGTACTGCTTAGAGCAGACATGTCTCACTGTCATGTAAAGCCTTATGTTATTAAAACATTTAAAATGCCATATTCTGTAGGTCTTTTAAGTGTTTTAAGACCATCTATCTAAAATATATCTGTTTAACTCTGAAAACATATCTAATATGACTAAAAGATTGATTATTATGGATGACTAACTACTAACTTGCATTTTAAATTATGCACTACAATTTTAAATGAGTTTTATAAGCACAAACGAGTAGAAACATAGGTATAGTATGTTCTAATAAAAATAACTTCAAATTTGTGTCAAAATACATTACACAAGAGTAGACACAAACACACACATATAGTATAACAAAAATAGCCTTAAATTTGTGTCAGTATACACAATTCCAAGCCAATATACAATATTTGAGACTAGTGGTTGTTTAAAAGTAGTTGCAACAATATACCCTTTTATTCCATCATTTCTATGCTATATCCTCCCTTTTTTTCAGAACAAGATCCCTGAATCTAATTTCCTTTCTTTAATTTTTCTGTTCTTTTCTTTTCCTTTTTGATCTCTACTAATAACAACTTGTAACAAGCCCCTTAAATGATGACAAATATCCATATCTCATTGAATGACCAAAACCCACTCACCCTACCTCTTGGGAATGTGGGCATCATGTTCTCTAAACTGCTTCCTGGTGTCTGGGGGGGATGAAAGTATCTCTAGGGGGCCCTGAGAAAATTGAGATAACAGTCAAATCCTAGGAGAGCTAGCTGTATCATTGTTGACAGTCTCCATGTAATGGGAAAGTGTAGGGTTTATCTGAATTCCTAGCTGTAGTAGTGCATGAGGCATCTCAGCTAGTTGCCTTGAAATTGTCCTGAGCAGTTTCTTGTCCAAAGCTGATCTTTGGGTGGTGTTTGCCAGCTTAGTGGCATTACCACAATATAGGGGGAATCTTTGTTGTGAGGCTCCTTCATTCTTTTGGAGACTTCAAAGTTCACTGTTAGAAATGGTCATGGTTCACTGTAGAAAACTTAAACATTTTAAATGTCATATGCAACAGATTTCAGAAAGGTTAAAGGACCACAGTTTCTTAAGTACATCTAGAGTATACAAACTTGATTCAAGCTCAAGCCTTAGATCATGTAAAAGAAACTAGATGAAGCCTTTTCCTATAATTATTTTATACTCTATATGACCATTAATGTCATAATGGTTTAAAAGTACACACACACACACAGACACACATATATATATATGTATATACATATATATATAATTTTAGAAGTTGCTTGCTGTGCACTACCTATTTACTCAGGTAATACTATTTCCTTTTTGGGTCTCTGATGGATTTAAAGACTAGATAGTTATAGTTACTGTTTTCTTTCTTACCAAATTCAGAAAATAAATCGCAAAAGAGGTGTAAATTGTATAAGGTTGAGAGACATAAAAGCTTAAATTGCTTATCTCAAGATGCTTTGAGATCTAAAAAGATAGTTTTGAAATGGTAATAACAAGTTATAATAAAAATTTTCTTAGGTATGAAGCTTTAAATTCATCAAGATAAAATAAATAATGGAGTATTTTCTCTGAACATACAAAATAAAAAGGAATGTAATTCTTACTTAATTACTGTTCTTATTGTAAATAGTTTCCTTTTTATTTAGACAAAAGGGGAAATGGTGTGGGATAATCTTTTTGTACACTGTGAAGATGTGTCACTCTGATTGGTTTAATAAAAAACTAAATGGCTATTAAGTAGGTAGGAGATTTAGGTGGGACTTCTGAACAGAGAGAGCTCTGGGAAGAAGGTAGAGTTGTCAGTCAGACATGGAATAACCAGGATGGGCGTAGTGGAAATAAGGTAATGAGCACATGGAAGAACATAGATTTTTTTTAAAAAAAATATGGGCTAATTTAAGTTATAAGATCTAATTAGAAACAAGCCTAAGCTAAGGCTGAACTTTCATAATTAATAATAAGTCTAAGTGTCATTTTTTGTGAGCTGGCACCCCCCAACAAAAATCCATTTACACATGGTGCCCAATGAGGGGAGTCAGGTGAAGTGTTTAATTATTCTTTATCAAGAAAAACTTGGGAGTCAGTTATCGAGGTAAGAACCTGAATGATTAGAGAAATGGTGGAGAAGCGAACAGTGATCATCTCTCTCTCTTGTTCTTTTACCCAAAAAGGCTAAGACCTGAGCTAAGCCTGCACTGCTACTCCCTGTGTCTCTCCATCTTTGCTCAGTTCTCCAGAACCTCTATGATTAATTTTGGTCAGTTAGTAGCTAACTCCACCCTCTGATTCAAAGTAAACTTTATTTTCAGTCTTGGGATCATCAGAATGGGATCAAAATATCACAAAACTGTGTGTAATGAATAAAATATTTAAAAAGAATAGTATAAATCAAGTGATGTGTGCACACATAGATTTATTATTTTTCAGTATATGAGGGGCCTTGAACTTCATAGAGAATACAAAGGAAGAGGACTCTTTGGGTAAGACTGCCTTTTGAGTTTTTGGCATTTTTAATCACCCTGTGTGCTGATTGGTTTTTGTCAGTTTGACTCAAGATAGAATCATCTGGGTGAAGGAGTAATAGTTTCTCAATTGAGAAAACCCTTTCAACAGATTGACCTGTAAGAAAAACCTGTGGGGGCATTTTCTTACTTAATGATTGATATGGAAGATCCAAGTTCACCACCGCTGGGCAGGCATTCTTGGGTTGTATTTAAAAGAAAAAATACAAGCGGAATACATCCTTAAGCAATTAAGCAGTGTTCCTCCATGGATTCTGCTTCTGCCTCCAGGTTCCTATCTTGAGTTCTTGTCCTGACTTCCCTCATGATAGGCTGTAAGCTGTAAGCTGAAAAACTTTTTCTACCCCAAATTGATTTTGGCCATTGTGTTTATTCCACTAAGAGAAAGAAACTTCATTACCCTGTAGTCAGAAGACCCAGAATAGAAATAAAAGACAAGTCCAGGGTTTGCTGACTTAAGAACACCCAGGAATAGGGAAAGGGAGGATGAATAATAAATAAATAAAATAATAATATAAAAGTACTGAGCTTCTGATATACTCCCATCCTGAGGTTATAGGGTTGGCACAATGTGGTTAATTACTTTTCCTCAAATATTTCAGTGGCCACTCTGATAAATGCTAGCATAATTTTGCATAGGTAAGTGTTAGTGTAACTCAAAAAACTCTAGTGAGGTTACTTCAAGAAAATCATGCTCATTTGGACCTTGGAGAGGTGTTATAGAAGAATCCAGAACCTGTACCTGGGTTGAATTTGAGTTGAACATATGGTAGTTTTTCATTTCCTTATTTTCAGATAGTTATTTGAATATCCTTGATTAATCCTGGCAGAGGTCTCCAATGGCAGCTGATGATACTTTAAATCCTTCCCACATGTTGTGAAGTAGCTGCACCTGGCTTTGACAAACTAAGGAGTAATGAGATCAAAATTTTGTGCCTTGGTTGGAAGCTAGTGGACATGGGAAAGTCTATCTTTCCAGATGAGTAGAAGAAATTTAGAATCCATTGGAAATCATATGCACATTCCTGGGGTGTTATTTAATGGTGGTTGGTGTTACTGAGGATTTCTAAAAATATGCCACAAGTAAGAAAAAATGTTATTTTTGAGGATGGAGGTCTTTTATATTTCATCTGACAAATCTAACATAATTAAAGGAGGTGAATCCAAATAAATTTTAAAAATAGGGTTTATAGGCAAATTGCCCATGCCTGATATCCATAATCAGGCCTTGGACTTACAGGGAATAAAATTTCACTTTGGGATCTATAGATTGTGGAGGACAGAACGATAGTACTAGAATATTAATGACTTATTTTTTTGAACATTTACTATGTGCTTAGCACCTTTGAAGTATATGTACATATATTTTTATATAGTCATATATATATATATGTGTGTGTGTGTGTGTGTGTGTGTGTGTGTATTTATACACACACATCCTCACACAGTCTTCATTCTTTTGTGACAGAGGAAACTGAAGTATAAAGACACCTTATCAATCTTCAGCATCTGGCAAGTACTACAAATGGAGTTCTGACACAAGTAGGCTAATTTCAAACTGCATGAGTTTCAATCAGCCTGTTTAATTCTATCTCCAAAATAGAAGATACTTTAAAGATATTCAGTGTTTCAACTTCACAAATGAGAAAAAGGAACTGAACAGAAGAGAAATAACCCATATCTGTATAATGGCAAGGATCAGAACTGTTTTGTTTATCATTGTGGACTCCATGACCATCACAGGGTCAGACCCGTGGTAGATACTTACTTGTCTTAGTGTTTCTATTGCTGTGAAGAGACACCATGACTACAGCAACTCTTATAAAGGAAATTATTTATTTGAGACTGGCTTACAGTTCCAGAGGTTTAGTCCATTATGGTAGGGCATGGTGGCACGCAGATGGACATGGTGCTGGAAAAGTAGCTGAGAGTTCTCCATCTTGATCTGCAGGGAACAGGAGGTGAATTCTGTGCCACACCGAGTATAGTTTGAGCATAGAGGACCTCAAAGCCAGCCCCCCACCCCCAGTGAAACACTTTCTCCAACAAGGCCGCACCTACTCCAACAAAGCCACACATTACTTTCAAACCACCACAATACTTATTGTTGAATAAATACACAATAAAAGAGTTAAATAAGGGGCTTTTAATTATGGATTTATGAGATTTCATGTCTGCTGTTGATCTGATTCTCAAAATTTTTACATTTACATAATATATGGCATAAGCAAGGCAGTCATGTACAATCAGATCTTGCTAATAGTATATCCCGAAGGAGGACTTGCTTAGACTAGAGGGATTGTTTTTGTTCAGTCAATGTGAAATTATTTCCTGAGTGCATAAACTGTACTAAGTGCTGTATTATCTTCTGATGGAATAAATAATAATAATAATAGCTAATCTTTTCAAATGAGCTTATTTGAATTTCCAAGGTCTAGAGAATGTCCTTTATGTATAGCCACTCAGCACATTTGTGTTGAGCACTTATTGTGTTCTCAGCACTGGGATTGCATTGTTGAGCAAAAGAGAGAAAATAACTTCTTCACAGAATGAATTCTCTAAATTCTTCCAAACACATTTATGAATTTGATTACATTATTAGCACCATTGTATAGATCAGGAAATGAAAAAGAAAGATACATATCTCACTGAGACTAAACAGCAGAGCTAAGCTTCAAGCTATGTAGAGACAGCTTTTACCTATTGTACTCTGTTGCCTTTCAAAGACAATAAGAGACCTGGGATGTAGGTCTGTGGTAGAACATTGGCATAATATGTGCAAGACCTAGAGTTGCATCTTCAACACTGCAGTGGTAATATAGGTCCTTGGGACTCAGGCTTAAGGGATATATGGGTTGTTTGAGGAGATAGGCAAGAAAGTTAAGCATTATAACAATAAAATTAGAAGTACTTGAGACCTTCTAAGTATCTAATGTGTTACAGTCTTTGTGTTAATAGTTTGATATTGGGTGGACTAGATGCTGCAGTGTATTAAAGTGCCCAATGCCAAGTCTGATGGCCTAATCTTTTATTGATTTTTATTGAGCTCTACATTTTTCTCTGCTCTTCTCCCTGCCTCTCCCTTCCCCTTCAACCATCTCCCAAGGTCCCCATGCTCCCAATTTACTCAGGAGATCTTGTCCTTTCTACTTCCCATGTAGATTAGATCCCTGTATGTCTCTTTTAGGGTCCTCATTGTTGTCTAGGTTCTCTGGGATTGTGATTTGTGGGCTGGTTTTCTTTGCGTTATGTTTAAAAACCACTTATGAATGAGTACATGTGATAATTGTCTTTCTATGTCTGGATTACCTCACTCAATATAATGTTTTCTAACTCCATCCATTTTCCTGCAAAATTCAAGATGTCGTTATTTTTTCCTGCTGTGTAGTACTCCATTGTGTAAATGTACCACATTTTCCTTATCCATTCTTCAGTCAAAGTGCTTTTAGGTTGTTTCCAGGTTCTGGCTATGACAAACAATGCTGCTATGAACATAGTTGAGCACATGTCTTTGTGGCACGATTGAGCATCCTTTGGATATATACCCAAAAGTGGTATTAATGGGTCTGGAGGATGATTATTTCCTAATTTTCTAAGAAATCACCACACTGACATCCAAAGGTGTTGTACCAGCTTGCATTCCCACCAGCAATGCAGAAGTGTTCCCTTTAGCCCACAACCTCCCCAGCATAAGTTGTCATCAGTGTTTTTGATCTTGGCCATTCTTACAGTTGTAGGATGGAATCTCAGAGTTGTTTTGATTTGCATTTCTCTGATGACTAAGGATGATGAACATTTCCTTAAGTGTCTTTCAGCCTAATTTTGATCATCATGACACACATGATTGTGGAAGCAGAGAGAATCAGCTCCTGAAGTTATCTCCTGACCTTTACATGCACATCCAACCATGCAAACAAAGTAAATGAATAAAAAGTAATGCAAAATTAAGGAAGAATTTGACTTGATTTGTTCATTTATTTCATTTTCCTTTCAACCCTAAAAGATTGGTCACATTATCGTCTCCCCTTACAGCTGAGTCTTGTGTCTTTCTGCATTATAATATGTATTATAAATAAGTATTTGGAATATATACCCAATTATACAAATGCATACTTGAGCTGAGAGAAAAAAACAACCTGTAATGTCCCCATTCTCAGTCACTGTTTCCATTTACTTTTAAGCCACTAATATAATTTCTTGATCTATCTGTACAATGTCCACACAATAGGATCTATGTGCTTTGCTATAAGGGCTTTGAAACACTAATCAGGTTGCATAGTTTCTGAAAGATTATGAACCTCATGTCTCCAGAAGCACTGTTCTGGTGGTACAGGCTGCTTTTGCAATGTTTTGATGAAGCTGGCTTAATGGCTAAATGCTTTATCTTTACTTACAGAGCTCAGAACTCAAATCCAGTTTACTCCTGCCTTCCAACTGAGTGCCCCTGGGCTAGTTTCCTAGGCTTTATCTAACTTAATTTCTGAAAAGTTTGAATTGAACAAAGCTTAGAACTGTTTATTTTTTCTATGCTGTGTATGTGATTGCATCTGTTTATACATGTATGCATGCTTCTGTGGGTGTGAAAAAGTAGACTAAATCTCACTGTTTCCAATATTGCCACATAAATTGACTACAGTATTAGAAAGGATACTTACCATTCATTATTTACAATTTTTCTCTTCAGAAAGTGCCATCTAATAAAGCTGTGTTTCATATCTTTAGTAGTAGGGAAAGTTCTCTCTTGACCACATTTGCTAAGATGGAATCAACTGTTAATTGCAGAAATAATTTGCTATTTATTGTCAAATGTTAGCCAACTTTACATTCACCTCTAGTTAACATATGACAATTGAACATTAATATTTATTGCTAGATGTACAATTTTACAGAGCCCCACTTAAAATGTTTTGTGCCTCACAATCTGTTGACTCAGAAAGTGTAACAAAGCAAATGACAGGAAAGCAGATTAAAATGGAGTCTGATGGTTCATCTTTAAAAGGGAAACTTATTTCCAGAGAGAACATCTGCTCTCAATGGAGAGCGCGGGGCTATAGTTGGGGCTGCTATAGTTTTAGCAGATGGAAGTGGTGTGGACTAGAAATTCACAGAATGTTAGAGACTCAAGTTTGTCACCTTGCCCAGATTGCTTCCTGGATAGTTCCTTGTCTGGCAGCTTTAATCCTGCTAATGTAGAGTGAATACACATTGTCATCTGAGTAAGGGACCCACCCATGTGTCAATTTCAACATTAATCTGTTCACAAGAGACTGGGACTCAGATAAATACATATTTCCCTGTATTGTATGCATGGAAATATTAGAGTCAATTTGTCTGAATATATTAGTATGAATTGAGTGGCAAAGTCAGAGCTATACATTGAGGGAAGAATATATCAGGTCAATTAATCCCCTTCTTCCTAACTATGGCAGCATTTTCCTTTCAGCAATCAGTCTGGCCTTTGGCAATTTCCTTTTTTAAAAATTTGAAAGTAGAGAGATGTCTCAGTGGTTAAAAACACTAGCTGCTCTTCCAGAGGGCCTGGGTTCAATTCCCATCATCTACATGGCAACACACAACTACCTGTAACCCCAGTTTCAAGGTGTGTGACATCCTCACAAACAGGCAAAACACCAATGCTCATAAAGTAAATAAATAAATAAATATCTGGGCGGTGGTGACACACGCCTTTAATTCAAGCTTTGGGAAGTAGAGGCAGGCAGAACTCTGTGAGTTCGAGGCCATCCTGTACTACTGAGTAAGTTCCAGGACAGGCTCTAAAGCTACACAGAGAAACTCTGTCTCAACAAAACCAATAAAGGATTCTTTTCCTCAAAAATATATCCTGATTGTAGCTTTCCCTCCCTCTACTCCCCGAAGTTCCTTCCTATCGCCGCTCCCTTTCAGATCCACTCCCTTTATGTCTCTGAGAAAAGAACAGGCTTCTAAGATAAAAACCAAGCATGATAAAATAAAATACAATAAGATGAAGCAAAAAGTATTGTATTGAATTTGGACATGACAACCCAACAGGAGAAAAAGAGTCCCAAGAACAGACAAAAGTGTCAGTGACTTACTTGTTGTCACAGTCAATGGTCCCATAAAAATGCTAAACTAATAGTTGTGATATATACATAGAGGATCTGATGTAGATCCATGTAGACCCTGTGCTTGCTGCTGCAGTCTCTGTGAGCCCATATGCATCTCTTCCATCCACTCTGGATCTTACAGTCTTCTGCCTCCTCTTCCGATGGATTTCCTGAATTCTGAGTGGAAAAATCTGATGGAAACCTCCAATTTAGACTCTCTCTGAATAATGTCCAGCTGTGGGTCACTGCATCTGTTCCCATCTGCTGCTGGAGGAAGCCTCTCTGATGATCATTGGAGAAGGCACTGATGTATGAGTATAGCAGGATATCATTAGGAATTTATTTATTTACTTGTTTACTTATTACCAGTCATGTTTAGTTTTACCATAAGTCTTTGGCTTTCTAGTCTCTGGTTCTTGGTTACCCAAACAGTGTCAGGAATAGGTTTCTTATGTGGTCCTTAAGTCACAACATTGACTACACCAAAAGTTCTGTGCCACTGGTGTACTAGCATATCTTGTGGTCAGGACAGATTGTTGGTCGAAAGTTGTATGTTTGGGTTGGTGTCCACATTTCTCTTTTGGTAGCCTACACAATACCTTCCCACACCAAAGAGACTAGAATGTAGGGTGAAGGCTCCATGTAGGCACCAGCTGGACTCTTCCATGTTCAATCTGTTGTGTAGGTGTTGTCCTCAGCAATGGGGCCTTGCCATCAGTTTGTGGAGAGCAACATTTTGTCTTAGCACCAGCCTGAGTTGGTTGGGGATTTCCATGGGATCCCTTAAGCCAAAAATTCAATTGAATGCAATGAAGCCCTGCCATTGGAAGCCTATAGATGGCCAGTTGAGGCTCCGTATCCCCCATTACTAGGAGTCCTCATTAGGAGCACCTTCATAGATTCCACAAAGTTTCCACTACACTAAGTTTCCACACCACCCCAAAATACCACCCAGTTCCAGATATCACTCTCCATACTCTCTCCCTCCATCCCATCTCCCCATGTCCTGATCCCTCCTGCTCCCAACCCACCCTGCCCCCAGTACACCAGTAAAATCTATTCTATTTCCCCTTACCAGGGAGATCCATACATCCCTACTTGCCAGATCCTTTCTCTTTACTTAACCTCTTTAGGTCTACAGATTCTATCTTGGTTATCTTTTACTTAATGGCTAATATCCACTTTTAAGTGAGTTTGTCTTTCTGGGTCTGGGTTACTTCACTCAGATTTTTTTTTACTACTTCTGTCCATGTCAATTTTTTTTAAAGGAAAAACATTTGTAAAGTTCCCTTTCATATAATATCATTATCCTCCTAACTATAACATACCTTTTATCCTCCTTCCTACAAAACACTTCCACACATAAAGCTCAGGGAACATCATGGAAGAGGGGGCAGAAAGATCTTAAGAGCCAGAAGATCAGTGAGGTTTCCCTATGACATTGTGTCTCCTAATAAAATCAGAAGCTACACCCATAAAAATCTCACTAATATGATTTCCCAAACATGAGTTGAGCACAGATGCTAGCTAGGCAGGGAGTAGGGAATGGGTGATGCTGTTGCAGAGCTCACTTGAGATGAGGAACTATAGCCAACTGGGAAATGTTGGGAAATGCAGAGAAGTTCTTCTCCCAGACTTTACTCAGTCAATAGTTCTAAGATTAATAAAATCTCTATTGTGTTAAAATGTTCAAGGATCTAAAAGGAATATCTTATTATGATAGTGCCTTGCTGAGGTAACATTATCTATTAGTAAGTTTCCATTGTATGTGGCCAGAAATTAGAAAATATTGATTCTTTTAATAATCAAGCTAGTTTCTTTAAGTGCTTTACTAGAAGTATATTTTGAGGGTTAGATATGATGCAGCAGATTCATGTTTTGAAAATGGCAATCAAAATGTGATTTGAGGCCTCTTAAACTTTATGCTGAAGTGTTATTCTTATCTCTAGCAGGAAAGGACAATATATTGAATATATTTGGCTTAATATGTATGGCTGATAGGTTAATGGACACTAGAAATATGTAGTGGGATAGGTTTAGATAAGAGAGGCTAGTGATTCATGCCTGCTTATCAAATAGCATTTCATTCAGAGTTATGAAGATGACATAATAAGCACAAGTTATGACTTGTAGTCAAGCATCAATAAAATAAGATGAATGAGTGGTGAAAAAAGCAATAACCAGAAGAGATCCAAAAATTACTGTAAGTAAAAGACTTTTCATTTCTGTCCCTTTTTTGTCTCTTTTTAAACAATAAAACTTACAGCAAAGGCTATGGCACTAAATACCCTGTACCATAGACATATATGAAATGTCTTGGATATACAGAGACATTATAATATTTGGTAGTCACAAAATCTTGATTATCTACATAGTATGTAGAAAGAACTATGCCAGGTTCTCTTAGAAGATTAAACGGGGAAATATGGGTATTGCTATCTCTTTTACATGTACTGTCATTAAAAACGCCTGTGCAGGGGCAGAGGTAGCTCAGATCCTTGCCTACTGTGCTTCTCCTGAGCCCTTTTATACTTTCTACTTTTGAAAGTTCATCAACTTGTGCCAATCTGCAACTCTAAGACAGACTAAAGGGGCTGCTTTATAGCAACAAGATTTCAGCCTAAAGAGCCAAACAACGGTACATGTATTTGTAAAGGTGAAACGTGTTTTAAGGTAATAGGACTCCCATGAATTAACTCATCTAGTCAGGCTCAGGACCACAGAAATCTGAAGTGCAATGTGTGTGTTTACAGATGCATGATAACTAGGGGCATCAGATATGGATTTGGGTCAAAGGATGAATATTATCTTTTCTGTGCTGTTTGTTTTGTAGCTATTGTCACATACATTAGTGCTCTAATCATTTGGATGCTAGATTGTCTCTCTTTTCATATGATATTTTCATAATATATTGATGATAAAATTAACAGACATATGGTTAGAATACTGTAATCGTTTGCCATTGTATATATGCATGTATGTGAATCACAATAAAGATCCAGGTTTCTTTTTCAATAGGTTTCTCTACTTATGATTGATGCTTCTGTTTGTAAATAAAATAAATCTCTCTCTCTCACACACACAGAGCCGGCTTTGTCTTTGGTCTACTTTGAAACTGGGTTTCAGTTTTCCATTGTGTTTTGCAGAACTTTTCCCAGAAAATGTTTGCGATTCAGTCAACTCTAGCTAGGGGAACTTCAATGTGGTAAAAATAGTTTTCTAAAGAAGGAAATGCTTAGATTTCTTTCATACTTTGTTTTTATTTTTAAAATATCATTACATCATTTTACTCATTCCCTTCCTTCTCCCCAAATTCCCTTGCTCTCTCCAAATCCATGATCTCTTCTTCAATTATTGTTACATATATAAACTTACATAGATATATATGTGTACCCACATACATACGTACATACATACATATTCCTAAATAAATAAATATAGCCTGCTCAGTGCATATTGGTGCATCTACAGCACAACTTCCTCATCTAATATTCAGGGAACATCATGGAAGGGAGAAAGATTCTAAGAGCCAGAGGCCCAGGAAGTTTGCTGTGAGGCAGTGTCTCCTCCTAGAAATGTCAGAGAAGGTACACCTATGAAGTCCCATCACCATGGTTGCCTAAATAAGATCTTTCATACTTTCTTTTAAAGTCTTAGAGGAAAGATGCTGTGTCGTCCCATTCCCAAGAACAGCAGCTTGCCACGGATAAAATTTTCTTACTGGAAGAAAAGAAGAGGTCTTCAGAAAAAAAGTAACAGCTGAGAATATCATGTATTGTTTTGACTGATTTACAGGATTTTGCTCATTTGCTCCTCCCAGTTTCCCTGAGGATTCATGTACTATTATTAGTTGTACTTTGTGTTTAAGACAGCTGAGGTCCATATATACTAAATGACTTTCCTACCAACTCTTGATTGTGAGTGACAAAGCTGTGTGCATGGCCCAAACAGTCTGATTTTTAGGATCCAAGATAACCCCTTGACTCCACTGTTTCACCTCTGGAGAGTAGTGGCCTGGTCAAAGGCATTGCAAAAAAAAAAAAAATCTCCCATGGGCAACTCAGATGAGCTTCTGGAGGTCACATGTTCCATCCGAAAGCTGGCTGACCTGGATTCTTTGTAAAAGAGCCAGTTCACCGGTCTAAGGAGAAAAGCGAAGCAGACAGCAGAGATACTCATGAGGCATCTGATGATAAACACCCACCATATGGTCAAACGATTCCCACCGCCTCCCAGTGAGGGAAACAGACACTTTGAGTATGAAATGCACTGTTTATTTTCTTGTGCAGTGGTTTCAGTTCAAATTAAATGTTTCACGTCAGACAAGGAACTAATAACAAATTATCTCCTCCCTCAGTGGTGCAGTAACAAATATGTAGTAATTTGAAAGCTGGGAAGAAAATTATCACTCCCAAAGATGCAATAAATATACGGTATGTTTAGAGAGTCCTTTGATGAAATGAACACTGAAGGTGCTGCTAGCAGTACTTCTGCTTAAGAAAAAAACCCAGTCAAAATGAAAAAAGAAGCAGCATTTAAAAATGCTGTCTGATCTGTCAACATTTTGTTAACATGTAATACCTTAAGGACACAACTTAGAAGTAGAATCTTCAGTGAAGCAAAAACTCATTCCTTCACATCACAGAAGAGAAAACCAGCAAGTAGAACAGTCAAACATAGCATTTTACAGTTTGAAAGTAACTTAGTAAGACTGGTTGCTTCTGTCCCTTTTTTCATTCGGGTTGGTCGCAGTAAAAGGGCAATAGTCATTTGAAGGTTTCCTTCAGTGATTTGCCCTCGTGCATGCCCTCAAGACCCATTTCCATTCCACTCTCTTAGCCCTCACCGTATCCTGGGAGATCTGTTATTTCTGACTCTCTGCCAGGCTCCCTGCTTCAAGGACTACAGTCCTTGTATTTGATTGTATCTGGCCCTGTTCTAAACCGTTACCAGAAACAAAAATGACATCTAAGGCCTGGTGTAGTGACTCCTACTAGTGTCAGTTCCTAGTGAGAGGCCAAGGTTAGGTCTCTACAAAGGTACTTGTATGCTTAAGCTTGCCATGGGTATCTTTCTTCCTGTAGCCTCGTAAGATGGATGCCATGGTAAAAGACACCAACACAAGTCAAACTGGGTTTCACATCAAAGCCCATTCACACACATTTTTGTATTTTGAAATATCATATATTTACAAGTCGTGTAACATGTACATTCACCGTTCAAACCCACTTCTACCATATGATTTTTACTATCTTGCATGCTAGGGAACAATATTTTGCTATATGTATATAGCTCTGTGGAACTCTATCACATACGTAGCTTCACAAACTGTCATCACACTCAATACAGAGAGCTGTTTTGTTACCACACAGTAACCTCATGTTGCTCCTTTGTTGCCATCCCTCACCTAGAGCTTTATCACTCATTGCTTTTTCCTACTTATATATTTCTAGGTACATATTACATATTTATATTTATATAGTACATATCAATAACATTGTATAAATGGATAAAGAGAGTACATAAACTATTTTATTTGGCATAATTCATTTGAGATCCATCTAAGATGTTTCATGTACCTATAATTGCTTCCCTTTTATTGCTGAGCAATACTGTACAATATGGATATACCACAGTCTATTTAACCTTAATTTACTGAAGGACATCTTAAGTATTTCCAGATTTTGGTTATTATAAATAAGGTTTGTATAAAATTACTGCATAAATGGTTGTCATTTATACAGTAGTTGAATATTCATGTTTATGAGAAACTTATCTTTTACTTCAAAAGTGAATAATATATCAATTTACATTTCATCAATGTGTAGGTAAAGCATTTTCTAGCATTTGGTGTTGTCAGTATTTTTTAACTTTATTCATTTTATATAAACTTATACAAATTATATATAATTTAATAGATATGTATATATGTAGGATGATATTTCAGCCTATGTGTTTGTGCACATTTGTGCCTGTGAGTGCATGTGCATGTGTTTGTGGGTGTATATGGAGGCCAGAGGTCAACACTAGGTATTGTCCTCAGCCAATCTCTGTCCTATTATTTAAGATAAGGACTGTCATCTAACCTGGAACTCACCAATCATATTCAAACCTTATTTCACCCTTCTACTACTCTCAACCTCTTTAACATATCTCCTTCCTGATTTCAAAAGAAATTGGTCATTGTTTTATTTTACATGTATGAATGTTTTTCTTCACGTGTGTCAATGTACCACCATGCATAGTGTTCCAAGAAAGGGTGTTGGATGTCCTCAGGACCAGAGCTGCCCACAGTTGTGAGGGGCCACATGGGTGCCTAGAACTGAATTCTGGTCCACTGAAAGAGCAACAACAATCCCCAAACAACAACCCCAACCCCCAGAAAATGAACTTGTGAAGGATTCTGAAGTTATAATGTAGTAATTCCAAATCTTGATTGTTTATCATAATTATTCAATTAATTTAAAATATGCATTGAGGCTGGAGAGATGGCTCACAGGTCAAGAGCATCCATTGCTCTTGCAGAAGATCTGGGTTGGACTGCCAGCACTCATATGGGGGTTCACAACCATCTGTAGTTCCACTTACAGAGGACGTAATATCCCTCTCTGACTTTCACCAGTACCAAGTACACACATGGTACACATACATACATGCAGACAAAAAAATCCATACACATAAAATAAATAAATCATTAAAAATGTGTATGGAAGCTGGGAATGGTGGCAACATTCTAAAAATGAGATGGAACCTACCTACCTATTTATTATCTATTATTTATTTATTTATATGGATGCTTTGTTTGCATGCATATATGTGCATCACATGTATGCAATATGCATGCAGTGCCTGTAGAGATCAGAAGAAGGTGTAGGATCCCTTCGGACTAGACTTGTAGACAATTATGAACAACTATGGAGGTGTTGGGAATCAAACCCAAGTCTTGTGTAAGAACAGAAAGCGCTCTTAAGTTCTCTGACATCTTTCCAACCTCTCCTCTCTACTTCTTATTTTTTTCTCTTTCTTGCTTTCTTTTTTTAATGTATTTTATTGCACTCTACATTTTTCTCTCCTCCTCTCCCTGCTTCTCTCCTCCCCTTCTACCCTCTCCCATGGTCCCCATGCTCCCAATTTAATAAGGAGATCTTGTCTTTTTCTACTTCCCATGTAGATTAAATTTATGTATGTCTCTCTTAGGGTCCTCATTGTTGTCTAGGTTCTCTGGGATTGTGATTTGTAGGCTGGTTTTCTTTGTTTTATGTTTAAAAGCCACTTATAAGTGAGTACATGTAATAATTGTCTTTCTGGGTCTGGGTTACCTCACTCAATATGATGTTTTCTAGCTCCATCCATTTGATTCCAAATTTCAAGATGCCGTTATATAATTTTTTCTGCATTGTGTAAATGTACCACATTTTCCTTATCCATTCTTCAGTCAAGGGGCATTTAGGTTGTTTCCAGGTTCTGGCTATGACAAACAATGCTGCTATGAACATAGTTGAGCACATGTCCTTGTGGCACGATTGAGCTACCTTTGGATATATACCCAAAAGTGGTATTACTGGGTCTTGTGGAAGGTTGTTTCCAAATTTTCTGAGAAATTGCCATACTGATATTCAAAGTGGCTGTACTAGCTTGCACTCCCACTAACAAAGCAGGAGAGTTCCTTTTACCCCACAACCTCTCCAGCATAAGTTGTCATCAGGGTTTTTGAACTTGGCCATTCTGACAGGTGTAAGATGGAATCTCAGAGTTGTTTTGATTTGCATTTCTCTGATGACTAAGGATGCTGAGCATTTCCTTAAGTGTCTTTCAGCTATTTTAGATTCCTCTGTTGAGAGTTCTCTGTTTAGGTCTGTACTCCATTTTTTTTTAAATTGGATTATGTGTTCTTTTGGTGACCAATTTCTTGAGTTCATTTTATATTTTGGAGATCAGACCTCTGTCTGATGTGGGGTTGGTGAAGATTTTTTCCCATTCTGTAGGCTGTCGTTTTGTTTTGTTGACCATGTTCTTTGCTTTACAGAAGCTTTTCAGTTTCCGGAGGTCCCATTTATTAATTGTTTCTCTCAGTGTCTGTACTGCTGGGGTTATATTTAGGAAGTGATCTCCTATGCCAATGCGTTCAAGTGTACTTCCCACTTTTTCTTCTATGAGGTTCAGTGTGGCTGGCTTTATGTTGAGGTCTTTGATCCATTTGGACTTGAGTTTTGTGCATGGTGATAGATATGGGTCTATTTTCATCACCCTTCACAATAGCCACAAATAGCAGAAAATATCTTGGAGTAACTCTAAACAAACAAGTGGAAGACTTGTAAGACAAGAACTTTAAATCTTTAAAGAAAGAAATTGAAGAAGATACCAGAAAGTGGAAAGATCTCTCAATCTCTTGGGTAGGCAGAATTAACATAGTAAAAATGGCAGTCTTACCAAAAGCAATCTACAGATTCAATGCAATGCCCATAAAAATCCCAGCAAAATTCTTTCCAGACCTCGAAAGAATGGTACTCAACTTCATATGGAAAAATCAAAAAACTTAGGGTAGCCAAAACAATCCTGTACAATAAAAGAACTTCTGGAGGCATCACAATCCCTGACTTCAAACTCTACTACAGAGCTACAGTACTGAAAACAGCTTGGTATTGGCATAAAAACAGACAGCAGGACCAATGGAACTGAATAGAAGACCCAGATATTAATCCACACACCTTTGAACACCTGATTTTTGACCAAGAAGCAAAAAATATCAAATGGAAAAAAGAAAGCATATTTAACAAATAGTGCTGGCATAACTGGATAACAACTTCTTATTCTTTAAAGAAAAATAATCTGAAAGTACAATTAATGTTGCCCACATGCACATGTGTTTGGGGCCATCTACTGGGCCATGGGCAATCTACTAAAGGCCATGCCCTCAAGGAAAAATTACTTTCCCTCCTTCAGGAGCCATCAAGTACTGATAACTCCTCTGCTAGCTGGAGGGCCTCAGTAGACCCTACCTGCTCCATGCTAGGATTTAAATGGATTCATGTCGTGCAGACAACCACTGCTGCAGTGAATTCTGATATGTCATATCCCATAAGGCAGCATTTCATTTCGTTATTACTTTACACATGTTTGTCTAATTGTCCCATTACTATTAAATCATTTATTAAGAGGACAGTCTTTCTTCTATTGACTATCTTTTGCATTTTTGTGATAAATCAGTTGAGCATGTTTGTGGGGCTTATTTCTGGATTCTCCATATATTTCTGTGAATTGATCCTTGTTTTGATTACTTTATTGCTGCAGTAAGCCTTAACAGCAGGAAGAGTGATTTTTTTTTCTTCTAAATATTTTTAAGAAAAAAAAATCTATTTTTCACTCTTTTTTTCTTACTCCAATCAAGAGTAAACTCATCAGCAATTTTCTTCCTAGTAGTCTGGCTCTGGCTGAGAGTTCATTCCTTCTCCCATGAATGAAGAGAGTGCTTTTTGAGAGTGGGCAGAAGAGATGATGTGATGTTGGGAGCTGCCACATGCACAGCTTAAATTTTCCTCAGGGAAGAAAATGAGACAAACACAAGGTATATTTCGATGGATTCACATCTAACTCTTCAGACTATACTTCCAAACACCTCAGCTTAGAGCCACAAACAATTTAACAAACTAAAAGATGCCCGGTTTGGATAGTCTTATCTATGGCTGTTATTGAGAAGAGTCCCCCAAAAGATCTGTCTGATTTTTGCCTATCTTAAAATTCATCAACTGGAAACTAAAGACAATAGGGGTCAAGCCATAGGCCTAATTAAAAAAAATCAAAATTGTTACCCACCAATAATGATACCTTTATCTTTCTAACAGTGTCCAGTGAAAAGTCAAAGGAATAATTACTTCCTGTTGGTAAAGCAGAATCCAGGAAGTACTAAAAGCCCAATATGGTCCCTAGTGTTTTCCACAATCATTAACCTTAAGTGTAAATTGCTTAAATCCTTTTAACATGCAGTCATCTCTTGGAGGGATAATAGGTCTAAGAATTTTTGATGGTTTATATTAGTGAATACATATATTTCATCAATTGTTGAGTTTATTTTTTTTTAAGAAGGATAGAAAGGAAAGAGATCCCATAAAGATCCAGGTCACTGAAAGGTTGAGAGGGCTAAAGGCTGGCCTAGAGTGCAGAGGTCAGTGGCGCTGGGAACGGACTTTGTCTTGTTCACTGTGTTTTCTAAGAGAAACTTCACCTTAACATAATCTCTTGTGGATTTATTTTGTCTGTTTTGTACCAATGACATAATTACAATTTGTATTTACATGGTTATCATTATAAAGACAAACTACTAGTCCATTTATTGTTTTTCATGTATGCTGAATTGTATCGATCATGCATTTATTCTCAGTTTGTCTGAGGAAGTTGAAAGAGGACACTTGGAAAGCTGCCATGTATACAAAAGGAAAGTCCCCATTTAATAAATCCAAAAGAATTGAATTCTATTCATTTCCATTTTATTACATGTGGCTTAGTTCAATTCAGTTCAATTGAATCCACCATTTATTGCTAGTTAAGCAAATGCTAGTCTGTGAGCTCTGGTGCTAAGTGTGTGTGTTAAGACAGAACAGAATCACTTCTGTGATATGGTGCTGGCTTCTGAGTTAGTCATTCTATTCATAACAAGCCAGGAAAGCTGTGCTTTAAAAATAAAGACAAAAGACAGGAAAATGATCAAATGAGGATGAAAAGAAGATATCTGAGTGAAATACATCTTTATTTTTTGCATCAAACTTCTACGTGTTCCCTTGATGGCAAGACCATAATTTCCTGGCTGTTCCTTGTCTGACATGTCAGCAGTGGATCAGAGGGCTGCAGAGAGAAAGAGTGGGCTGAGACATGATAGTCAGACTAAGAGAGTATGATAATTGCACATTCAGCCTCAGAGTAAGCATCTATTAGAGGGATTTATTCCTGAGGATGACTGCAGGCTGATGCCTCCATTATAAGCCTCATACTCTTGGTTTCTGTGAGCTATAGAACAGAATGCCCATTATGTTTTAAAAGAGATGCACGCTTGTGCCGACTCTATGTCAAGCTGGGTAAGTGCAAATGGGCTGGAATCTTAAAACACCTTTAGTGGCTTTTCTTGTCATGTTGATCTATTGTGTTGCCTGGCTAACACAACAGTGGCCTTGCTTCAGAAAATGATGCTGGTTGGCTCTTGGATCCAATTAAACTTTGAAAAGTAAGCAAGGCAAATCTAGATCAAGCAGAAGTAAATTTCCACTTCATATGCTCAACATCTTCAAGCCCATTCCAAGCTTATTCTCAGAAGTAACTCCCCTTTAAAACCAGCAATAATTGAGGCAAAGTTACCTCCTTCATTCATGAACATGTGTGGCTAGCCTTGACGTGTCATCACTTTGACAAACCTGACTGGTTGACATCTAAAACTTCCTAGGGAATGGCTTGCTGTGTCTCAGACTAAATAGGTGGAAACTGATGGAGTGATTGGCCGGGTCTCTTTCCTCGTTTTGAAAACATAGACATTTACTCAGGATAAGCTGCACATCTCCACTCCCCCAATTGTGACAGAGTGGTTAGGCAGGGAGGTCAACCTAAATCACACTTCTGGACATGACACTGACGACTGTGTGGGTGTGATGCAGGTGAGGTGAGAGGCAGGTGTGAGACATGTCAACTAGAAGCAGCAAGACTTTTAATATGTCTTGCATTCCTTGTAAATCATGAGGCTTCTCAGTGGTAAGGAAAGTTAAAAAGCAAACACGATGACTTATTTAAGTGACTGTTAAACAAGATCTTCTAAGTTGAGGTTTCCAAAGCAGGCATTTCTTGGTTGTTCATTAATCAGCTGCTTATAGGTTGTGTTTATGAAAGCTAGAGGCAATGGAAAAGTACTTCACTCTCTTCTCTCCCAGATGCAGTTCAGTCAGTAACTGAACTGTTTATGGAGTATGGACTTGGAAGAAAGCATCACCGTGGGAAGAACCTCTGGTCAAATATTTGGATAGTCAAATTATTTAGGTGCCAACTTAGACCTCTAAAGTTTTTCTTGAGTATTGTTTTGGCTTCCTTTTTCTGAATAGAAGTAGAGTGTGAATTTTTAAGATCTACAATATGACAGCATCTCTGATCAAAAGATTCAGTGGGAACACATGGGAAAAAATAAGCTTCTTTGATAATCAAAGGAATGAACATTAGACTATTAGAATCTCAAGATCCAGCCCGACTGAAACAGCAGAGAAAAGAAAATGAAAATGTGTAGCTCTTGGTGAGAGCATGATGGAATCGGCACATTCACATGTTGTGGGTGGGACTATAAATTGGAAAAAAATTGGCAGTGTTCATAACTTTTAATGTAATAATTCAGCTTCTGCATCTCCCCAGGGGATTGTATTAACTCTATAAATGTTTCAGAATATATATACTCTTTGCGACTTATTTACTTTAGCTAAATATCAGACAAAACCAAAATGCATTAGTGTGGGAATACATGTAAGTACATTATGGTTTCTACAGATTATTTGCTACAAGGCAGTCATTAAAAATGTGTTTGCAAGGAGATTTTAATAACATGGGAAAATACTTACGTTGCAACTTTAAATGGAGAAAATAAAGAACACAAGTCTCTATATACAGCGTGAACACAATTAAATCAAAATATACATATATAGTAAAACAGATTGTAGGAAATCAGTGAGTCTTTGGGTATGGGTTATAGTATTATGATTTACTTTACATTTTCGAGGGGATTTCCCCTTAATTTTTCTTTTACACAGAATAAGGATCATTATTTTTGAATCAGAATCTCAGTTATTTTATTCTCCTCTTGAATTCACAATGTACCTTGAATTTCAGATACCCTGTCTCCACCGACCCAGTCCTGGGATTATAGTCGTGTGCTACCGTGTCCAGTTCATGAAGTGGGATTATAGGCGTGTGCTACCGTGTCCAGTTCATGAAGTGGGATTATAGGCGTGTGCTACCGTGTCCAGTTCATGAAGTGGTCAGGATTAAGGCCCAGGCTTCATTCACTTTAGGCAAATATTCTACAACTGAGCTACATCCTCAGCTCCATACAACTGTCATATTTGGCAAAAAATTTCATTACATATATACAGGAAAGAATAGTTAGTAATTGAACCTATTAAAGAAAATAAACAGGGGTTTTATTTAACTATGTACTTCCTATTACTCTCATCCCAGGAGTTGAAAAGGAATTACATCTGAGTTTCTGGCAATGTGACCCTGTCAACACATTCTACAGACTTTTTCCAACTCTGTGTATAGCTTCCCCAGGATATACATAGAAAAGTGAAAAATATCCACTAATAGTTGCCTTCTATTTACCATTTACTGAGTGTTCAGAATTAGGCTAAGTATTTAAAATTCATTGTTTCATTTAATCCTCACAGTACTTTAAGAGAGCTTGTGCAATTATGATCATTCTATAGACCTGAAAACAGCCATAGAGAAGTTAGACAACAATTTCAAACACATGGCTAGTCAGCAGCAGACTGAAAATTCAAGCCAAAGTCTACCTTAATTATTGTAAATACAATACGATTTTTGCTCTCAGTAAGTAGGTGAATAATGAGACCTGTGGAAAATGTTTCAGATTGGATACTTTAGCTTGATGGTGCTAAACATGGAAATAGGTAATTTTCACATTATGATTTTTGGGGACTGGGTTGCCATACCTGAGAGTCTTTTATTCTGCAGTTTCATGGTGGCTGAAAATAAATTAAGCATTGTCGTCTTGTTTGCAAATGCTCTGAGCAGAAGGAAAGTCAGAAGGTCATATTATGCAGTATCTTCTTATCATTATGGTTAAAAATCTTTCACTGAAGTCTCTACTACACATTTCTTCTTATGACTCTTAGGAAGCAATATTTCAATGGCCTTTCCCATTTCAACGTGTCTTATGAACAAAGATGATGATGCTTTTATGCTGGAATATTTTCACTAATTTTTGTTTAATTAAATAGCTTAGAAAGTAGAAGCAATTTCTTCCAGTGCAAATCTCAGGCATGGTTGCTGTTTCTTATGGAGGATTTGAGTTTCCTGTACTCAGAGTTCCTCTCCTATGCTACAAAACACTGTATGCCAGGTGCCATGTGTCTTTGTATCAGCTTTTGAATATTAGGATCTAGAGCACATGCTCAAGAACATCTTGATATTTTGGTTATTGCTGTTGTTATGAGAAATACTGTCCTTTGCTTCTGTCCAAAGAGTTATGTCTTCTGCTAACATTCAGAACATGATGACAAATTAATTCACTAGTTTGTTAGTAGGATAAAGTCTAAGATGCTTCACAATTCTCTAGTCTCATTGATCAAATATGACCACTCCAGTCTGTAATGGAGGGTGTCATATAAACTGTAGAGCGAAGAAAAATGGAACATTTGACTTACAACATACTGCCATGTAATATTGGGCTGCTCCTTTAGTTGAGGATTCTTTATTGACTAATTTTTATTAATTTTATTCTTTGACAATTTTATTCATGTATGCAGTACACTCAGATTATTGTCACACTAACCCTCTTAAATCTCCAGCCCTATTACTCCACCCGCTTCCCTACAGAGCACCTTTCCCCCATTCATGTCTTCTCATCTTGTTCTGTGACTCTCTGAGTTTAACCAGGGCCATATTTGTTACCATGGATTTGGAGTTAGCAAGTGCAGAAAATTGGTGAATAGGTAATCAACAGGGCTTGTCACAACAAGTGCCATCATAACAGGGAGAACTCGACAATTACTTGTGTACAGTTTCAGCTGATGTCTCTTAGCTTAAGAGAAAGCATCATTTTATTTGAGTGCTTGGTAGTAGATATGACTTGTGCCTCGAAAGTCAGAATTTTGTTAGATGATAGTGGGGATGGCTTCACTGATTGGAAGATATCATAGGCAAAAGAATAATACATTTCAAGATATCATGTGAAGAGATTAACATATGTGAATACTGGTTTCAATGCTGAGCACCACAAATTAAAAAAGATATAGTGTATAGTGTGAAAAATTCCAGCATATTTAGGGAGCAGTAAAGATGACCTAATTTTTCTATCGTGTCTAACCTTCTAATAACTCATACAGCAGAGATACGATATTGGAATTTATAATGAGCTCTGTGAATTTGAAAAAGAAATTTCATCAAAGTCCTACAATGGTAACATGCTGCATGTCAAACTAAGACGTGCTGTTTAATTTTGTGTCTGGTATATAATTATATAGTGGCTCAGGAATTACATGGAAGTAAAATGGTTAAAATATATTGTGTGAAAAATGATTCAAAATTGAAAAAAATATACCATTACTACAAATGTTGTGGTTAAGATAGCAAATCAGCTGAGGATGCTCTCCAGTAGCTGTCTTATACTGCAGAGAGATGAGGTACACATGCAAAAAAAAACAGCGGCATCTGTTTAAGAACGGAGGTACTAAGAACCACGTTTGCATTTGAAAAGAATCCAACATGTGCTATTCCTTTGAGGCCATGATTGTCAAAGTTGGCTTTTCTTTTTTTCAATTCCATTGACCACTAGAACAGTAGGAATTTGATGTGAATAGTCACTGAATACATTTGTCTCATTGATCTACTTTAAAAAAGTGATTTTTTTCCAGTTATGCTTAAAACTATGCCATATCATTTTGGTAAAGTGTTACTTAATATGTAAGATGCATTGTTATTTATAAAGTATGTTTCTTTTAAAAAACAAAGTCTAAACAAAAAAAGGGAAAAAAGAACTGGTACACTCCATGATGTATTTTCTCATTTCTAGAGGATTTTGAACTTGATGTTTGTTTACAGGGGTTTCTAGATCTGATACATCACTTTACCTCCAATCCAATATAAAGGATCCTGCCTTGGTGGCTGCTTCCTTCTTCCATTTAACACACATGCATACCACATACAGGCAATATGATGTATAGATAGGCTAAGACAAAAACTTCGACCCAGCTTAATATTTTCGTCTTAAACTTGTGTTGACGTTCCGCCTTCCTTACGGAGTTAACTTTTAGTTTGCCTCTTGTATGTGCTGAGTCACTCTTTGGTGGACAGCATGGAAATAGGAATCAATATGTAACTAGGAATCAAAGTGTATAGTTTTAGAACTGGCATTTTGCTTAATAACTGTCAGATTATTTCCTTATTCTATGAATTTCATTAGGCTGAAGTTTTATTTCTAGAATTTTTCTCTATCTTCATTTTTAATGCCCTATCAAATGCATTATCCATTTGTGTGACCCGAGATTGCTCCTTTACTCAGCTCACAGAGGCATGAGCCGAGCATGAGACCAACTGCAGAGAAATCTCCAAGTTGACAGCTTTCATTTCGGGGCTAGTCTTTGTCAAGTCCTTCAACATTCTGTCACTGAGGAGTGTTACCACAGCGCAAAAGGGTGGGATGAAACCCAGTCTCTTTAGAGCCTGTCACTCTTTATGTCTTCCTTTGTGATAGACAGAAAATGGCAGTAGGCAAAGAATCCTGTTCCGAAAGCCTAGTAAAGGAAATGCATTGAGTACAGAAGTGGAGACCCTGGTGGAGATTCTTTTATCTTGAAGAATACTGTACTCCACATCTCATATAAGTCTTAATAACCTCGGAAATTAGCAATGCAAGTCATAATGCCTCTGCTATACTCTGTATCTATCGGTTTGAGGCACACAAGATGAGACGTAAGGATAAAACACTTGGTCAGGAGAAGTTTGCTATGTCACTCACAAAAGGAGTATTTTAGGGCTTGACAAATGACTTTCAATATCATTTGCAAAATAACCTACAAGTGAGTGCAAGTTCATGTGGTGCAACTGGACTAGAGAAAGGCCAGGGAAGCCCAGTGTGCAGTGTTCTGCTTGACATCTCACTTGCATGTCATCCTGGTTTCTCCAAATTTAAGATCTGATCACAGTGAAGCAATGTTAATAAGAAAAAAAAAATCTTTCCAGTATTTTTGGATTTTAAGCTAAGTTTTGAATGATGAATGTTCACAACACATTTACACATTGCTCTCAGTGCCATTTCCTTATTCAATGAAGTATTTGTCTACTGCTTGCTGTAGTATAGCACTATGCAGGGTGCATTGGGGATGCAAGGGAGGTCAAGGAAGGTGCAAAGCTCAAGCTGTGCCTCTTTCCCCAGGAACTTCAGGTCTTCTAAGGAGGTTCACTCACTCTCCATTTCTGAGCAAGTATGGGCAGGTACAATACAAATATTGGTATACTGTCGTGTTCTCTTTAAGCTTCCTGAAAATAGACTTTGGGCAGAGGCCTTTCTTTGTCACCTCTAGAGCCTCCTATTCAGTGTCAGGCTATCTCCCTGGTTCCACAATGGGGAAAGGGAAAAAGAGCAAACATCTAAGAGTATTAAAAGTATGTTACCCTTAAAAGGAGCTAGATTAAAAAAATCTTATTCAACAGGGGCTATACTATTGTTTATTCCATGGAATAAAAGACCTACAGTAAGAACAGAAAGGAAGAATCTCATCCATGAAGAAAGCCCAACTGGGAACTGTAGATAACTATCTCAACTTCCCTGGTCAATTTCTGCGGGATGTTTGCAAGCTCCAGATTTAATAATGTTTTTTCTGCTTGTTCCCTTATTCAGGCTACTCTAGTGGTCTTTGCTAATTATCAGAAACTGCTGATCCGATGGCTTTCCATTCATCTGCTGCTTATGTCTGCCTGCCATTTGCTATTTGTGTTTTTACTTTTATTTGCTATATACTTAATAAACTCACTCATTCAAAACCTAAAGTATAGCTATTGGAGTTTTTTTTTCCACAGCAAGTGATATTTGGCTAAACTTTCTAGCTGCCATTTGAAATCTTGTTGGCTGTTTTTCAGGGGAAAAAAACATACATTCTGGTCTGTTCTTGAATGCCTAAATCTTCTTGGAAGGTATAAATAGTCACATGGGGAGGCCTCTTACCTTTCAGTACCATTTGTGAATGGGAATTCTATCAAGAACTGGGTTTAGAAATTAGGTAACATACCTAAGCTATGTCTCTGACCCTAGGCTTTAGCATTAATTAGTTAATTAAGGTACACTGATAGTAGTGTTTGTTAGGCAGCTGACTGAAAATTCAGAGGAGAGCTATTTATTCAGACTCATCATTACCAGTCTGCTAAGAAGTGTGCCACAAGTTCATAGAAAATGTAAGGAAAGGTGAATATGATAAGTTCCATGAGATGGCTTAGCTTCTTAAAAATTTACTTCTTGATGCTGCAAAGCCTGCCACCAATAAAGAGAGGAGGACCTTTTGAGATGTTCAATATTTATAGAACTGCTTTTAAGCTGGCACTATATCACTTACTTTCAACTATTTCTTGACTTCCTGGTTGTTGACTTTCAGTTTTCCTCTCATTTCTGTCTTCCAAGTCTATGACTTGTATATAAAATTGTCTGTTTGACATTTTCACTGGAAGACTGCATAGCTTTTTTCCAGAGTTAAGTGATCAAGATTGAACTATCAAGTCCTGTTGCTCTAGTCCAACCTGCACTTCTCCTAGTGTTTCTCATCTAAGACATTTACTACCATCTACTTATCTTCTCAAGCAAACAGTCTTTGTGTGATCTCTATTTGAATTATTACTTCATCATCATTTTTTTTATTTTTCTACACTGTGCTACTTAGCATGTCTGTCACATAGTAAGGCTTATTAGATATCTGTTGAATAGAATGTTCTACTAATTAATCCTAATTCTAGCCTTATGTGGCTAGTTTTATGTGGCTTTGGACAGGAAGGTGTTTTGCTCCTTATTTCTAGTGTTATCTTTCCCTCCCTTGTGACTACTCGAGTAACCTGGTCCTGGGATAGTACTGTTAGATTACTGTAAGGATTTAGAGGAAGGGGATAGGATGGGAGAATATAGAAGATTCATGGAAGAACACATTTTTTTTTAAAGTAGGAGAGGTAGAGAAGAAGGAGTGAGATTTCTGCTAGAAGAAATGAGAGAGGGAAACTGTAGAGTTAGGAAAGCACTGAGTTCTTCGAGAACATGGTCAATAGACATTTCTGAGAAGGGGTGGAATTGAAGCCACAGCTGGAAAAGTAGGCTACTGGCAGTTTGCAGAGAGAAAAAGTTCCTGAAATTCATGTGGGAATTATGGTCGTACTTGGTAAAAGCATGCAATACGAACTCTGCACTAAAACTGTTAAACCGTAAATGAGAGCTGCATAGACAGAGTATGAAATTAAAATCTGTTTCATTAGGTTATGATCAATTTCCCTGTGAGATGAGTGTGGCTTAATTTTACAGAATTTCATAGAAACATGCTACTTTTGACACTGTTAATATTTCTTGTTAAAATTCTTCACATGTCCACCATACACTTGAATGTACTGTGAAATTCTATAAGTGCAATTACTCTCCTTGCCATATTACCAACACACATGTGTGAGAATCACCCACTCTGGGCATTACACTTTGCCCCTAGATATGAAGGACAAATTCAATCCCAAGGTAGTAGAAATTAGGTAGTGAAAGGGAGGGACTCTGATTTTCCTTGGGTCTTCTCATTTAAGGAGCCTCCTCTGGTTTCAGCATCAGGGAATAATTAGTGTGTGTTAAAGAATACTGTGAATTATTGTTCATTTCAGGAAGAACAATTGCAGAACACTCAGTGGATCCATGTTCCAAGTTCCTTACTTTAAAGCATTTGTTAGTTGCTCCCTTCTGTAAATTGGGGGTCACCCAGCAAGTTTCTGCTTTTCGTAGTGATTATTTCACTAGATGCATCTCTCTCTCTCTCTCTCTCTCTCTCTCTCTCTCTCTCTCTCTCTCTCTCTCTCTCTCTCTCTCTCTCTCTCCAGATATGCTTTCCTTTTGGGTGGATTACAATGAATTGGCAACGTTCCTGTAGATACTGATCCAACACATATTTTCCATGAATCCAGAAGAGGAATGTCATTTTAATCACAGCCGGATTCAGGAAAACTAGAAACTCATGTCCTAGAATGTGGAAGCTCATCGTGTGGGGGAAAGTAAACAGACATTTTCTAGAGCTAGGATCTATGGGCGTCTGCACTGAAAGAAGCAGGCTTGGGTTTAGCATTAGAGTTATATTACAACTAGAACTACTGAGCAAGCAGGGGCTTCCGAATCAGGCAATGTCCTTTGTGCTCCTGAAGGTTTTCTCTTTTCATTTAATTTTTATTCACATGTATCTATTGTACAAAGTGATAGATTTCAAAATGATATTTTCATTCAAGTGTATTATGTAATTTAGCCATACTCATTCTCCATCAACTTATCCTGTTCCTTCTTAACTCTTGTCCAAAAGTGTCTCATGTACTTTCATGTCACATATACAATGATTTTATATAGATAATATAAAAGTTAGGATATAGATATAAGAGAAAATATGCAATACCGGTCTTTCTGTGTCTGGCTTATGTTGGATAAGAAGATGCTCAGGGTCTGGGTGCAAAAATATACTACATTCAGGATTCCTACTAAATGAGTACATTTTAGTTTCTTTTCCCAGGAAAATAAAAAAAAATGAGTAGCCATGTGAGATTATGGATATGTTAATTTGCGTCACTGCAGTAACTTTTAAATTGTCTGAATATATCCCATAACATGATGCATGTCTTAAATGTTCAATTTAGTATGATCTTCTAAATTACTGCTCCTTGTAAATTAGTTTTACTATCCTTGTTCTTGTGTGTTTCAAAAGTGAAGATGAGAAAAAAAATCTACTTCTTAGGGTTATTTCAGGATTGAATGAGATTGCAAGGTACACAACACACATTGTGTGTTACATAATGTTACATTTAAAATGTATTATTATTGTTATGTGTGAGTGTGTGTGTATTTGTGTGTGTGAGAGAGAGAAAGACAGAGAGACAGAGACAGAGACAGAGAGAGAGAGAGAGAGAGAGAGAGAGAGAGAGAGCGAGCCTGTGTGGAGGTCAGAGAACATTTGTGCAAACTGTTGTCTTCCTCATTGTGTATACTGATTCCAGGGATTAAACTCAGGTCACAATGTTCCAGACTTGTGTGCTATGTATCTTTATCTGCATAAGCCACCTCACTGGTCAATAAATGCTACTTTTAAAATGTTTCGTCGATGAGAAGATTTGAGAAACTATAGGACAAGTGACAATGTATTCCCTATGCAGTTGTATTTCACATACATGCAAGATTCACAAGGCAGAGAGTTTATTTTGTTCTCTGATTCCTAGAATAAGAAGTCAAGTAAATGAAAATCAATGTTTGGTATGGGTAAAATTAAACATTCTTTGAGTTTCATGACTTCCTGTGTCCCAAAGGGTGGGGATTGTATTAGGCTTAGGATAAAATTCAACAATGACATAAAATTTAGGAGAGGTTTCCTTTCATTTTTTTCTGCAAGAAACTGTGTGTGTGTGTGTTCACACAGCTCATGTGCAAGTGCCCATGTATATACATGCTTCCTATGTGTCTGGGAACAGCTGTGTTGACACCTTGGACTAAATAATGAAGCCATAAATAATTAGTTTTAACTGTGGAAAACAAACAAGTTCAGTAACTAGGCAAGGGTTGTGCAAAAAAATGAGATTAGAGATAGATTTTAAAACATGAACAGAATCAGATAGCAAGACTGTATCAATTGCAAATGCAGAGATTGGAAAGAGATCTTTGAAATTAATTTACCTTCCTACCCAATGCATAAATTCTCTCTATCACATTTCACATCCATGACAATTGGCCATCCCATGATCACAAATACTAGTGAGACTATGGCAGTGGGGAAGAACTATTATATGCTTCTGGCATAGATGTAAATTAATCCTATCACTTTGAAATAAGCATGGACTTTCCTTGAAACCCTAAATATAAATTCCAGCCTCGATATGAGAGATTTTCCTTGGAATCCTAAATATAGAATCCAGCCGCAATATGAGACATTTTGCCTTGTTTTGGATCTTGTTTTGTTGTGTTTGGTTGTGGTCTCTCAGATGCCTGGTCTTTTCTGAAGGGAAGTGGAGGGTGAGTGGATGGAGAGAGTGTTTTGTAGCAGAATATTTGTTTAACAAAAAAAGATTGTTACACTTGTGTGTATTGCAGAATAATTGTTTAACTATATAAAGATGTGTTACTTTTGTTTATGCTGCATTTAGGTAAAGATGTGTTGCTGTTTTGCCTTGCCTGCCTAAGGTACCTGATTGGTCTTATAAAAAGCTGAATGGCCAATAGATAAACAGAGGGATAAACAGGGCTGGTGGGCAGAGAGTATAAATAGTAGAAGGAATTTAGGCTCAAGAAAGGAAAGAGTGAAGGAGAAAGAGGGGAAAATGCCTGGAGTCAGCTAGCCAGGCAGCTGCCAGCCAGACATGGAAGAAGCAGGAAAGTAGGACATACAGAATGAAGGAAAGGTAAAAAGCACCAAGGCAAAACATAGATGATGAAGAGAACCAGGTTACATTGACTTATAAGAGCTAGTGGGACAAGTATAAGATTCGTAACTAATAATAAGTCTCCATGTCATGATTTGGGGAATTGTGATCTGAGAAAGCCTGATACAGGAGAGAGGATCAGAGGGGTCTGGGCGGAGTGAAGGGAGATGTATTAGAGAAGAATCTATTTTCAATAAAAATAAAGTAGTTAAGAAATGAATCATTTTATGATTCAACATTTCCACTTCTGGGTATATAGTCAAGGGAAGCTAAGTCAGTATGCTACAGAAATACTTGTTAATGGTGTTATTTACCATACTCTTCACAGTAGCCCAAACATGGTCAGTTTATGTGCCAATCAGCTGAAGAATTCATAAAGAAAACGTGGTACCTATACACAAGGATGTTTTTCTGTGTCTTGTGTGTCACTTAGAATGAAGTTTTTCGGTTCATTCATTTTGGGATGAATACTAGGGTTTCTCTCTCTTTTTAAGCCTAGATAATCTGTTTCTATATTCCATACTTTTTAGCATTCATTAATTGTTGGACAGTTTGGTTGTTTGAATTTCTTAGTTACTGTGAATAATACATTAAACATGAGGCTACAGATGTGTTTTTGATAGACTGTTTTCATTATATACATATATACATTTCATTTATACATAAATATATATTCAACAGTATGATTTCCGGGTTATATAATAAATCTATTTTTAAGTATTTTAGGGTATTGATACTGTTTTCCATAATGTCTGATTTACATTCCTATCAGAAGTGTATAATTATTTCCTTTTCTGTCAGTATTTATTATCTTTGTCTTTTTAATAATAGTCATTCTTACTGAAGTTAGATTATATCTCATTGTGATCTTAACTTGCATTTCCTTCATGATTAGCGATATTGAACCATTTGTTCCTGTCTATTTCTTTGTCTTCTTTGGAGAAACAGCTATTTAGGTATCTGGCTGGCTCTTTAATTGGGCTACTTTTCTCCTCTTGAGTTGTATGAATTCTCCATATACTTTGAAACTAAAAATCTTGTAAGCTACAGGGTTTGTAAGCAGTTTTCTGATCCATAGATTGTATCATTTTGGTCAATTTCTCATTTGTTATGCAAAATCTTTGGTTGATGCAGTCCCATTTATTTCTTTTTGTTTTGTTGCCTGTACATGTGGCAATGGTCAGGACCAGTGTCAAGGATTTTGTTATCTTCCCTTGTTCTCTTCTAGGAATTCTGTGTTCTTCTATTTTATATTTGCATATTTTATCCATTTTGAGTTCACTTTGGTGTAAGGTTTGTATCCATTTTCATTCTTTGACATGTAGAATTCAGTGTTCTGAGCAGTACTTATTGAAGAGAGAATTCTTTCCTCATTGTGCCTTTTTGGTGCTATAATTGAACTTTACCAGACTATATATATATTTAGATGTAGTTAGCATGGTAGTATTTTCCATACAGGTTTGCCTTATTTCAGACTCATGCTTATTCACTACAATGCTTTCCAGGTGTGCAATTCTTCGTAGTTATGCTGTCACTGGAAATTCTCTGTTAGCTGAAGATTATTTTCTAAAATGAAGTTAACTTTTAAAGGTTCAGCCCTCATACCTCAGGTTTCAGAGAATAACCGAAGAGGCTTGAAACAAATGAAGATATGTGAATGAAGAAGGGCCTATGATGTTACATTTTATTAAAGTCTACCCATAAATAATACTTACTCTACTTAAAAAATCTGCATCTCCTTTATCTTTGATAATTTTAATTTCAAAACAACGCAACCACCCCCCAATACTAACACTCAAACCTGCTATTCTGTGAGGGTGGGGGTTTTCCCTCATTAAGACACAAAGGACAGGATAGAAGAAAACCAATAGACAGAGAGCCAGGCAGGTCAGGGTCAGTCAAGGCTTCTGAGGAAGCCATGGGAAAACTATACAGAGGGCTCCAGCTTCCAGAAAGATCTCTAATCTACTTCTTCCATGTGATGTGCATCCTAGTTACCCTCAAGTGAAAGAATCTCATTAGGAACAGCAGCGCTGGTCTCCTCCGCTGGCACCTCACCTTCCTCAGTGCCTAGACCTAGTTTGATCATGGAATAGATACCATGGCAATGGGCCTTGAGATCCTTAAGGGAGAAGGAAGAGGAGAGACGAGCAGTTACAAAGAGCAGCACCTGTAGGTTCTCGATGGCTTTGTCATTTTTGTCCTCTTTGGTGTTCTGCTGCAGGGTCTCCATAGTGGGGTGGTTGGGGTTGGTGTCTAGGAGCAGCATGTGGCCTATTTCAAAATTCCTGCACCTTCATGATCCATTCCATGTTGGATGTGCAGCCTTTGGTGCTTCTCACCATACAATAGGCTGTATATATGACTGCTGGAGATTGTCACCTTTTCAACCTTCTTATCCAAGATCTCCTTCATGAGCTTATGGAGATCCTCAAACTTTGCCTTGCTTTCTTCCATTTATTTTCTCCTCCTCCTCATTCTCTGATAGCTCCAGGTTCTCCTTAGTCACTGAGACAGGTTGTTTCCATGAAATTCCTTAAGCTTCTGTAATTAGTACTAATTAATAGGCTCAGTCATATACACCACATCAAAGCTCGACTTCTGTACATGTTCCACAAAGGCAGTTTGTCACCTGCTTTTTGCTCTGACCAGTGATGTAGTGGATGGATTCTGTGTCTCCTTAGCATGAGACACATACTTTGGCATGGAAGTCATCTCGTCTCCAGACTGAGAAGTGTGATGGCATAGCAGCTCAGTGAGGCATCACAGGTTAGAGGAATCTTCTTGGATTCCAAGCTTCAGGTTCCAGTTCTCTTTTTCTTCTTCCACATAAGAGACAAACTCCAGGTATTTCTTCAAAATGTTTGGGGTTTTTGTAGATAACTTTCAAGATTTTGCTTTTCTCAGGAGATTCTCAGGTAGGCACTGTAGTCAATCAAGCCACAGATATAGCTGAGGTATTCAGGTATCAGCTCATCACAGCTGCCCATTATGAACACAAGATGAACGTGATAGTTTGATGTTGTTTTCCTTGTTCTCAAAGTGGCTAAAGGGAGACTGCTGTGGGATGAAGATCAATGTTTTGAATCCCGACAAATCTTCTACAGAGAAGTATTTGACTTCCAAGTAGTCTTCCCACTTATTGGTGAGGCTCTTATAGAATTCATCATATTCATTCTGAATGAAATCATCAGGGTTTCTGATCCAAATGCGCTTGATTTTATCCAGTTCTTTTTGATCAAGGTATTACTGCGGCGAACTCCCCGACCAGTGAGGAAGAACAGCCACCACTCAAGGATTCTTCTCAGATCACGCTTTATTGGAGAGCCTCTTGGTTGAAGGGAGAGCGGGAGGCGAGAGAGAGCAAGGTCTGAATGGCGGCTGCTTATATAGGGAGATATGACGCGACTCACACCTTGATTGGCTGCTATGTGCCCGCTGGCACCAGAGTCCTCGGGATTGGTTAGGGACACCTAGGTTATTGCACATGCGGGAAGCGCCTGGACGCTCAGTCCAGAAGCATTGCCAAATATGGAATTGTTTACCTCCAAACTGCGAGGATGCAAGCGCCATCTTGTAATGGCGTTTATGCCTATGGCTCCCTGCATATTACTTTTTAATACTCTTGGTTTTCTTTTTCCTTTAGTTTTTTCTTTTCCACTTTCCTCATTCACTCCCATATTTAATATTAGGCTTCTCCTAATTCTTATCTTTGTTTCCTCTTTCTTGCCTTTCTCTTCATCTGCCTCATCAGTACTAGTCTCTTCTCCTTCCTTTTCCAAATAGAGAATGATGGGATAGCTTATGACCTGTGAGTGCTTATTCACTCCTTTGACCTTCATATCGTATAGGTGTTCTGGTTGGTATTATTTGAGGTGAAGGGTAATTTTTGTACCTTAGCCAATAGGTTCACTGTGGTCTGCAGATGTAGAGAAGGATCCACTAGCAGAAGACTCCATGAATACAGCTCGTTTTTGTTTTGTAATCACAACCCCTTTCTGTACCACCAGATAGGCAGACGAGAATCCAGCCCCAATCATGGACATGCCATCACCTTTTAAAGGGGGTACGGTGGGAAGGACTCAGTCTTCACAATGTGCTGGCCCCTGGAAGTTTGACTGTGCTCCAGTGAACATATGGACAACACAAACTGGGGATTTGGTGCATTTTTTTTTCTTTTTTTGTTTTGGGGGAGAAAGCTCTAGGGTGTGGAGTGGATCTGAGAGGGCTGGGAAGTGAATGTGATCAGGGTGCATTATGAGAAACTCCCAAATAATCAATAAAAATATTATGGTGTGAAAAAAACTGTTCCCTTACTGGATGGACTGTCAGCAAGAAACATTTTGTGTCTTTGAGCTTAACTGCTGTACCTTTTTTTAAAATTTTGATGGCGAAGCTAGATGAATAGTTGCCAATAAATATGGGAACAATATAGGAAGCTTGGAACGCGCATGTTCTTCTACTTAGCTGCCTTATAAGAGGGGAGATTATCCCTCACATGATCTTAATATAGTACTAGGTCTTTGAAAAATAATTGATTATTCACACTTATAGATTATTTACCATGTTCCTGATAATTCATTAAGTAATTTATGTGTTACTCACCTTGCTTAATTTTTCTAACAGATTATCTTGGTCTTTTCATTGTTTCCATTTTATAAATAATGAAAGGGAGGTTGGAACTCAGGAAAGGTAAGCAATAGTCTCAAGTGAAAATGGCCACAAAGTCAAAGAGCCTGGGGGAGGGGTGGTTCGAACCAGCAGGATGATACAACTTTCCTCTTTGTTCTCAACCTGTACGTTATATGCCTTATTGGAACAAGTGGGCAGTGTCTCAGCATTTGGGTGAAGATTAAGAATTTACAGGTGCAGCTGGAAGAAAAAGAGACTTAATCCTGTCAGAATTTCTCAAAACATATTTTTTTCTAGCAGATGTCTGTTTTCTTTCATTTTATATTAATAAACCTGTCCTAAATGTTTGTTTACTTGGTAAACAGTTAATGATAATGCTTTCCACCTGTAGTTCTCAGAAAAGGATTAAAAGTTAAAGTGCAATTACAATTAACGTGTATGAAAATGAAAATTGTCAAATTAACCTAGAATATTACAGTGCAGAATGTAATGTGGCAACAGTTTCAGCATAAAAATAAGCATGAATAATTAGGCACCATCTCTCCACACCGAGGAGCCTATGGCCTCACAGGCACTTTGTTCCTTATCTCTATATGGATAGTGTCTCTGGTGCAGTAAGAAAACAGCAGCTTGAAATGGACTTGGATCTTAGCATTTCCCTCTCCTTTCTTTTCTGCCTAACACTTACCAAATTCATCACAAAATAGCAAGTTTCCTCATCACGTTTTAATAATATTCATATTTGATTGGCTCTCTGCACCTCCTCATCTTTCTACTCCCTTCTCCATCCCTGCTGTGCCCTTCTGCTTTCAGTATTTCCCTTTATACTTTCATATATCATGGGTTCTATTGCCCTTACACCTACCCTTACAGACTCTTTTTCCCTGTCATTTATTCTTACTATTGTTGTTCTTATTATCAACTACCTTTTTGAATTTAAAATGTAACTTTACTCATGTTTAAAAATTGAATTGTTAAAAAAAGCAAAGGGTGATGCTTTAGTATTAATTATGAACTTGACACTGATTACAGTAGTTTGACAGGCGAATCTCAATTGAAAATTTATCTGTGGCCATGTCTGTGGGAGATTGTATTGTTTATTAATAGATTCAGGGAGAGCCAACCTGCTGTGGGCAGTATCATCCTTAGGTGATCCTAGGCTCACTAAGAAAGCAAGCTGAACCTGGGCCTGTGAGTGAACTGGCAAGTAGTGTCCCTCTATGATTTGTACTTCAAGTTTCTTCTTGAGTTCCTGCCCTGAAGTTCTGTAAAAGGAGACTGCTCTTATGTTTCCCAGCTACCCAGACACAGAAACTGTATTAATTACCACACTGTTTGGCCAATAGCTCAAGCGTATTCCTAGGTAGCTCTTATATCTTAAATTAACTCATTTCTATGGATCTATATCTCCATGAGGCTGTGCCTCACTGGTAAGGTTCTAGCGTCCTCTCCTTCGGCAGCTACGTGGCATCTCCCTGACTCTGCCTACTCTCTATCTCTCTATCTCCATTCAGATTTCCCGCCTGGTTTTACTATGCTAAGCCATTGGCCGAAACAGATTTATTCATCAACCAATAAGAGCAACACATGTACAGAAGGACATCCCACATCAAAGTCCCTCAATGATAGACTATGACATGAAAGTGTAAGCCAAACAATACTTTACCAAGTTGTTTTTGGTCATGGTTTCTTATCACACCAACAGAAACTAGAAGAGAGGAAAAGTCAAAACTTATTCCTTCATTACCTACTCTAGTTAGGATTCACTGTTAAGGTTCCTAAGTATCACTTTAGAAGCTTTCTATGCATACATATTATTTATGCACACACATATACTAATACCTTGATTTTAAAGTGTTCAAACTGTCATAGTCTTTATCAATCTGATAAGTGGAAAATAATAACTTATTGTTTTGTATTTATTCATTTTGTATTTAAGTATAAGTGAGTTTGAGTATGATGTGTCTGTTTATTGGTAATTTGAATTTCTTATTCTATCTTCTACTTATTTGCTATTTACTTGATTTTCTCACTGAATTTTAATAGCTCTTGAAATATGAAATAATTAATTTTTCTTTTAAATGTGAAACAAATACTTTTTACTCTGTCATTTGTCTTATGCATTTTAGTAGTAATTATTTGCCTTATAAAGGGTTTAAAGTTTTATGTAGCCAAGTTTATCAAAGATTTATCTATAGATTCTGAGATTTTGTTTGTTTGTTTTACAAGGCAGGGTTTCTATATAGCTTTGGAGCCTGTAGATCAGTCTGACCTTGAACTCACAGAAATCCATTGCCTCAGCCTCCCGAATGCTGGAATTAAAGGCATGCACCATCACCACCTGGCCAGATTCAGAATTTTATATTCCCATTTAACAGCCTCTTTTATTCCAGTATAATTTTTAAAATTTTGCTCATGCTTTATTTTAGTCCTTCTTTTATTGATTTTTTAATTTAGTTTTTTTTTAAAAAAAACCTATCTTTTTTCATTTTACATACCAATCCCAGTTCTCACTCCCTCCCCTCCTCCAGTTGCCTCCATCTTCCACCCCACCTCATTCCATCTCCCTCATAGAGAGTAAGGCATATTACTTTGAGGAAGGACTAAGGCTGTCCCTACTGTATTTAGGCTGAGCAAGGTATCCCTCCAAAGAGAATTGGTTCCAAAAAGCCAGTACAAGCAGTAGTGATAAATCCTGGTGCCCCATAGTCTGCCCCAACCATACAACTGTCACCCACATTCAGAGGGCCTACTTTGCTCCTATGCTGGCTGGTTCCTTCCCTGTTTGGACAGAGTTGGTGAGCTCCCATTAGTTCAGGTAGGCTGTTTCAATGGGTATCCCCATCATGGTCTTGACCTCTTTGCTCATATTCTCACTCCTCCCATTCTTGAACTGGGCTTCGGGAGCACAGACCAGTACTCTACTGTGGCTCAAAGCACCTGTCTCCATCAGTTGCTGTTTAAAGCTTCTATGGTGACATTTAAGATAGCAATCAGTCTAACTACAGGGCAAGACCAGTTCTAGCACCCTCTCTTAGAGTCTTAGCTGTGGTCATCCTTGTGGATTCCTGGGAATTTGTCTTGTGCCAGGTTTCTTGTTGGCCCTATAATGGCTCCCTCAGTCAAGATACATCTTCCCTTGCCCTCCATCTCTGTCTTTCCCCTATCTCAACTATCTCATTCCTTCAAGTTCTCTTCCTCCTTCCGTTCTCACCTCTTCCTTCCCCCCTGCCTTCCCTTCTCCCCCCACCTCTATGCTCCCAATTTTGTCAGGAGATTTTGTCAATTTCTCCTTCCCAGGGGGATCTATATGTGTTTCTCATAGAATTTTCCTTGCTACTTAGCTTCTTTGGGGTCGTGGACTGTATGGCCATCATCCTTTGCTTTGCAGCTAGTATCCACTTATGAGTGAGGACAAACCATGCTCATCTTTCTGGGTCTATGTTAACTCACTCAAAATGGCTTTTTCTAGTTCCACCCATTTGCATGCAAATTTCAAGATGTCATTGTTTTTTACCACTGAGTAGTACCCCATTGTGTAAATGTAGCACATTTTATTTATTCATTTTTGGATTGAGGGGCATCTAGGTTGTTTCCATGTTCTGGCTATTACAAATAGTGTTGCTATGAACATAGTTGAACAAATGCTTTTGTAGTATGATTGAGCATCTTTTGGGTATATTCCCAAGAGTGGTATTGCTGGATCCTGAGGTAGGTTGATTCCCAGTTTTCTCAGAAACCGCCATACTGGTTTCCAAAGTGGTTGTACAAGTTTACATTCCCACCAGCAATGGAGGAGTGTTCCCCTTACTCCACATCCTCTCCAGCATAGGCTATCCTTTGTGGTTTTGGTCTTAGTCATTCTGACAGGTATAAGATGGTATTGCAGAGTCTTTTGATTTGCATTTTCCAGATGGCTAAGGATGTTGAAGATTTCCTTAAGTGTCTTTCAGCCATTTGAGTTTCTTCTGTTGAGAAGTCTCTGTTTAGATATGTACCCCATTTTTAATTGGATTATTTGGTATTTTGATGTCTAGTTTCTTGAATTTTTTTATATATTTTGGAGATCAGTCCTCTGTCTGATGTGGGATTGGTGATCTTTTCCCATTCAGTAGGCTACAGTTTTGTCTTATTGACTGTGTCCTTTGCTTTGCAGAAGCTTCTCAGTTTTAGGAGGTCCAATTTATTTATTGTAGCTCTCAGTGTCTGTGCTACTGGTGTTATATTTAGGAAGTGTTCTCCTGTGCCCATGCATTGAAGGCTACTTCCCATTTTCTCTTCTATCAGGTTCAGTGTGGTTGAATTTATATTATGGTCTTAAATCTATTTGGACTTGAGTTTTGTGCATGGGGATAGACATGGATCTATTTTCATTCTTCTACATGTTGACATCAAGTTATGCCAGCACCATTTGTTGAAGATGCTTTCTTTTTTCTGTTGTATAATTTTAACTTCTTTGCCAAAAATCAGGTGTTCATAGTGTATAGATTAATATCCGGGTCTTCGATTTGTTTCCATTGGTCAACCTGTTTGCTTTTATGCTAATACCAGGCTTTTTTCATTACTGTAGCTCTATAATAGAGCTTGATGTCAGAGATGGTGATACCTCTGAAAGTTCCTTTTGTGTACAGGATTGTTTTGGCTGTCTTGGGTTTTTTTCTTTTTCCATATGAAGTTGTTTATTGGTCTTTTGAGGTTTGTGAATAATTGTGTTGCAATTTTGATGGGGATATCATCAAATCTATAGATTGCTTTTGGTAAGATTGCCATTTTTGTTATGTTAATCCTACCTATCCAAGGGCATGGGAGATCTTTCCATTTTCTGGTATCTTCTTCAATTTCCTTCTTCAACCACTTAAAGTTCTTGTGAAACAGGTCTTTCACTTCTTTGGTTAGTGTTACCCTAAGATATTTTATACTATTGGTGGCTAATGTAAAGGGTGATATTTCTCTGATTTCTTTCTCAGTTTCTTTATCATTTGTATGTAGGAGGTCTACTGATTTTTTTGAATTGATCTTGTATCATTGTTCAGGAGGGAAATTGGCCTGTAATTCTCTTTCTTGCTTGTGTCTTTGTGTGGTTTTGGTATCAGGGTAACTGTAGCCTCATAAAAAGAGTTTGGCAATGTTCTTTCTGTTTCTATTATGTGGAACAATTTGAGGAGTATAGGTATTAGCTCTTCTTTGAAGTTCTTGTAGAATTCTGCACTGAAACCATCTGACTCTGGGCTTTTTTTTTGGTTAGGAGGCTTTGATGACTATTTCTATTTCATTGCAGGTTATAGGTCTATTTAAATTGTTCACCTGGTTGTGATTTAATTTTGTTATGTGGTGCCTATCCAGAAAATTGTTCACTTCTTTTACATTTTCCAATTTTCTGGAGTACAAGTTTTTGTAGTATGACCTAATGACTCTCTGGATTTCCTCCTTGTCTGTTGTTATATTTGCCTTTTCATTTCTGATTTTGTTAATTTAGCTGTTTTCTCTCTACCTTTTGAATAGCTTTGATAAAGGTTTGCCTATCTTGTTGATTTTTTCAAAGAACCAGTTCTTAGTTTCATTGTTTCTTTGTTTATATTTTATTGATTTCAGCCCTTAATTTGATTATTTTATGTAGTATACTTCTCCTGGGTGAATCTGTTTCCTTTTGTTCTAGAGCTTTCAGGTGTGCTTTTAAGTCACTGGTGTGAGATTTCTCCACTTTCTTCTAGGCACTTAGTGTTATGGACTTTGCTCTTAGCACTGCTCTCATAGTGTCCCATAGGTTTGGGCACATTGTGCCTTCATTTTCATTCAATTCTAGGAAGTCTTTAATTTCTTTCTTTATTTCTTCCTTGACCCAGGGGTGATTCAGTTGAGCACTGTTCAATTTCCATGAGTTTGTAGACTGGTGATCCTATAAGATACAGGGCATAAATGGAATAACATTTTTTGTATCTGTTGAGGTTTGCTTTGTTACCAAGTATGTGATCAATTTTTGAGAAGGTTCCAGGTGTTTCTGAGAAGAAGATATATTCTTTTGTGTTTGGGTGAAATGTTCTATAGATGTCTGTTAAGTCCATTTGAGTCATAATATCTGTTATTTCTCTTATTTCTCTGTTAAGTTTCTGTCTGGTTGACCTTTCCATTAGGGAGAGTGGGGTATTGAAGGCTTCTATTAATGGTGTGTGGGGTTTGATGTACGATTTAAGTTTTAGTAATTTTTTTTAAACATATGTCTGTGCTCTTGTATTTGGGGCATAGATGTTCAGGATTGAGGCTTCATCTTGATGGATTTTTCCTGTGATGAGTATGAAGTGTCCTTTTCCAACTCTTCTGATTGATTTTAGTTTGAAGTCTAATTTGTTAGTTTTTAGAATAGCTACACCAGCTTGTTTCTTAGGTCCATTTGATTGGAAAATCTTTTCCCAACCCTTTACTCTTAGGTAGTGTCTGTCTTTGAGGTTGAGGTGTGTTTCTTATAAACAGCACAGTGTTGGATCCTGCTTTCATATCCATCCTCTTAGCCTGTGTCTTTTTAGGTGAATTGAGTCCATTGATATTAATAGATATTAATGACCTGTTATATTTTGGTGGTAGTGTTTTTGTGCTTCCCTTCTTTGGGGTTTGCTAGTGGGAGGTTATCTTTTGCCTGTGTTTTTGTGGGTATAGTTAGCTTCCTTTGGTTGGAGTTTTCCTTCTAGTACTTTCTTTAGGACTGGATTTGTGGATAGGCATTGTTTAAATCTGGTTTTGTCATGGAATATCTTATTTTCTCCATAGATGGTGATTGAAAGCTTTGCTGGGTATAGTAGTCTGGGCTTACATCTGTGGTCTTAATGTCTGCAGGACATCTGTCCTGGACCTTCTGGCTCTCATGGTTTTCATTGAGAAGTCAGACGTAATTGTGATAAGTCTCCCTTCACATGTTATTTGGCCATTTTCCTTTGCATCTCATAATATTCTTTGTTTATTCTGTATGTTTTGCATTTTGATTATTATATTGTGAGAGAACTTTTTTTTGGTCCAGTTTATTTGGTGTTCTGTAAACTTCTTATACCTTCATAGGGATATCCTTCTTTGTTGGGTAAGTTTTCTTCTATGATTTTGTTGAATGTATTTTTTGTGCCTTTGAGCTGGAGTTCCTTTCATTCTTCTACCCCTATTATTCTTAGGTTTGGTCTTTACATGGTGTCCCAGATTTCCTGGACGTTTTGTGTTAAGAATTTGTTGGTTTTAACATTTTCTTTGACTGATGAATCTATTTCCTCTATAGTATCTTCAATACCTGAGGTTCGCTCTTCCATCTCTTGTATTCTGTTGGTTATGCCTGCCTCTGTAGTTCCCATTCATTTACCCAGATTTTCCATTTCCAGAATTCCCTTGGTTTGTGATTTTTTTATTGCCTCTTTATCAGTGTTCAAGTCTTGAACTGTTGCTTCACCTGTTTGATTTTTCTTCAGTTTCTTAAAGAGATTTATTGATTTCTTCCAATTTTTTTGTTTGTCTTTTCCTCCATTTCTTTAAGGAAAATTTTCATTTCCTCTTTATTGGTCTCCAACATTCTCATAAAGTTACATTTAAAATTGTTTTCTTCTGCTTCTTCTGGGTTAGGATGTTCAAATCTTCCTGTCCTATGACCATTGAGTTCTGATGTTACCATGTTGCTTTTTAGGTTTTTAAATGAATTCTTGCATTGGCACCTACCCATTTCCTCCTACAATTGGTGCTGGCAGTGTTTTTGCCTCTTTGTCCAATCCTTGCAGTTGCTATTTGTGTCTTTGGGAACTTTTCTTGGTCTGTTCTGTCCTGTCACTATCTGTGTCTTGTGGAGTTGCTGAGGACTCTCTTGTGCAGCTCTCTTGGTCTCCTCTCTTCATCTGCTCTGTGCAATAGCAGCCTGTGTTTCAGAGTTCTTTTCTTGGTTGTCTTTGTGCAGTTGCAGCCTGCATTCAGAGTTCCTCTGAGGTCGCTGGGGGGCATATTGGAGGGTTTTGGGGTGGAGTTGGGCTCATATCTTACAGGGTACCATCTATGGAGTGGGTGATTTGGAACAGCCTACCTGCAGGAAGCTTGCCTGCTGGCTGGCTAGAGAAGCTGAGGCAGGCGGGGGAGGGGCCTTGGGTTTTGCCTTGGTACTGAGGGCCTAGAGTGTGGGGTGCCCTGCTGTGTAGGTCATCACTCACTTCTTGGTTCTCTATGCAGTCGCTGTCTGTGCTTCAGAGTTCTTCTGAGGCTGTGGGGGATAGCAGGGTTTGGGGGCAGAGTGTAACTTGTAGTTTACAGGGTCTGATTGATGGAGTGGGGGTGTTGGAGCAACCTATCTGTAGAAAGTTTGCCTGTTGGCTAGCTAGAGTAGCTGATGCAGGTGGGGGAGGGGCCCGGGGTCTTGCCCTGGTACTGAGGGCCTAAAGATTGAGGTGCCCTGCTATGTGAGTGATCACTAACTTCTTGGTCCTCTCTGTGCAGTCACAGCCTGTACTTCAGCTGTACTTCAAACTTCCTCTGAGGTTGCGGTGGATCTAGTCCTTCTTTTAAAGCACATTTTAAGTTTTTATTTAAAAAGAAATACTGAATGCCATGAGTGTTCACTAGAAAGGCTGTGTATGTGTTACGTAAATTATAAGAAACAATCTACTAAATATATAATGTGACTCTTAAAGCCCAAAGATATTTATAGATTTGAGAAACAAAGAGAGAACTGGAAGTTGGAACACAGATTACATAATCTCGATGCTCTAGATATAGGTAGAATCTGTGGTGTCTGGTCACTATTTACTCCATAAAGCACGGTCATTGATGGGTTCTATTCTCTTTGGGCAGCTCTTCACTTAATGATTGGAGTTATAGCAAATGTCTGATAGAGGCAGATTCTGAAGTTATGTGTGGTAATGGCGCTGAGGTGTCTACTCTAGATCCAAAGGGCAGTGATGTTAATGAAACCCCAAATCTCTCAGTCCTGCTGGTGTATGGCACCTATCTTTAGTGACGTTATACTTTTGTCTCACCATTGAAGAGACATAAGTTTGGAATTCTCTTCCATGATTAGCTGCTTACGTTGTTGTAGCCCCTGGAGCCTATCCATAAATCTTCTTGTACTCTGAAAGCAAAGAATATTCCATCTTAAGAATTTAAATTATATGATATATTTTGAGTAAATATACATAAACTTTCTCTACATATAGTAAAATAAGAAGTGGTATCCGTGTACCTTTCAGAAGGATATTGAATTATGCAGTTGGTTAAAGAGGCTTTATTAGTAATTTGAGATTGTTGCATGGAATTTCTGGGGTAAGCACAGTTTTATCATTGTTTTTATGTTAAAAAATTTCCAGTTTTTACATAAGCAATTCATTTCTGAGAATTAAAAATTTTAAATAGATATTGCCTGTTTGTCCAATTTTAATGATACTTTAAAAAGTGTTTGTGCTAAGTAGATACACCTAAATATTATGATGATTAAATCTAGAACAGCCTGGTAGTATATAGAAATTTTAGGCCGGCCTGGGTTATTTAGCAAGATCCCATTCTCAAGCTAAAACAACAAAATATAATTTGATAGAACACAGTATGGTATTTTGAATAAGAAATGTCCCCCATGTATTTGAATACTTGGTCCAGGGAGGTGGTACTGTTTGTCAGGAAGTAGGGCCTTTTTGGAGGAAATATGTCTTGGGGGGCTGGCTTTGACAGTTTATAGTCATGCCTAACATCCACTTTGAGTTGTCTGCTTGTTGTGTCTCGATAGACATGTGTTAACTTTCTTGTCTGGTCATCTGCTGCCATGCCTCTTCTGCCATCAAAGACTATTGCTCTCAAACTATAAATTCAAATAAATTCTTCTTTAAGTTACCTTGATCATGGTATTTATCATAGTGAGTTTTGAGAAAATTTACCAGGCATCATTATTCTACCTAATACTACACACATCCATATCCATATACCCACACAACCAGTTTACAATGGAATTACATTCCAATAATAGGCACCATAAATGGAAGATATCACAAACATTCATTTTGACGGAAAAAACTATCAGATAAACAGAGAGGTGAATTGCCTTTTCCAATATCATACAATTAATAAGTAGTAACACTACCATCCAAACTGGGTACCATCTAACACATAATCCATGCTCTTAATCTACTATGAGATGCTGCCTTTCTCACCTTTATTAAGATGTGTCTGTGTCAGGCACTATGCAATTGTGAAAAAGGTTAGTCACATAGATGGAATTCCTCCTGATCAAAGTTGACTTAGACTATTAGAACCTGAAGTGCTGTCATTTAAGTCCAGTTGTCCACTGCAGTGGGGGGAAAAGAAACCATGGCGATAGAGGACATTTCTCAACAAAAGCAGGAGAGATACTAAAAAGAGGA
>PVIU01007456.1:0-10762 GCA_004026605.1 Ondatra zibethicus
GCTACACCTCTGCTGATGGCAAGACCAGGGAGGTGCCCGTGTCTAAGGAGAAGAGCAGCACCGTCCTGACGGGCCTGAGGCCAGGTGTGGAGTACAAGGTTGATGTGTGGGCCCAGAAGGGGGCCCAGGACAGCAGGAAAGCCAACACCAAGTCCCCCACAGGTATGAACATTGTAGTTTGAGGATGTGATATGTTTCAAGGTAAGCCTTTGGTGGGGGGACACTTGCTATTCCTTCTCTGGCCTTGGAAGAAGCCAATGATTGTTAAAGATCAGAGGGGCAGGCTTTTGTCATATCTCCTACACCATCTCTCCATGATATTTAACACATTAGTTCAAAATAAGGACCCCATATTCTCCTCTTCACTTGGCTCCCGAAGCTCAATGGTGATTGGCACATCCATCCACTGTTTATCAAAATGTATATCTCCTTTGTGGCCAATTTCTTTCTTGGAAAGAAAAGGTATTGTTAGGATCTGTGAATTATATCCTTCATTGAAATCAGTGGCTTTTGCTGTGCTCACTTTTGTATAGGGGAGGACACTGGTTTCTTAGAAAAGAAACCCTCTTGGGTACTGTGTTTTCTACTCTGAAGATCCTGTGACTAATTATCTACAAGAACAGTTGATTTTAATTTTCATCCATGTTTCCTCTTCAAGAAGAACAGCCTTGCAAAGATGCATTTTCACATTAAAATCCACCCTCTTGAAAAGTCCAGTTCAAGGGATTTAGCATATTCTTTATATATCCACGGAACTGCACAACTACTACCATGATTTCAGTGACATCATCAGCTAAAGGGGCCTCATACCCATCACTAGCAACTTCCCATCCTCCTTCCCTGCAGTCTTACATAACTATTGCTGTCTGTCTCTATAGGTTTCTCTGCTCGGGACATTTCTTTTTAAATAAAAGTATATTTTTGCTAATTCTTGAGAAGCTCATAATGCACACAATGTATTTTGACCATTCCCCACTCTTCCCATAACTCATCCCAGATGCAACCCCCACGCCTCACCATCTTCCAAGTTTGGGTTGTTGTTTCCTCCTTCTTTATAATCCACTAAGTCTAATATATACTGCCTACATACTCATGGGTATGGGGCCATCCATAGTAGACCTACCAGAGGCCACACCCTTAAAGACCCTTTCCTACAACCCATCAATAACTCCTCAACTGGGCATCAGGTTCCATGAGTCTGTTTCCCATTCATGCTGGAGTGTTGACTAGCTTCATGTTGTGCCTGTCTTATGTGGGCACTCACAGCTGCTGAGTTCATGACTGTAGTGGTCTTACCACATCCAGAAGACACTGTTTTTGTTGAGGTCTTCTCCAACTTCTGGCTCTTACAGTCTTTCTGTTCCTTCTTCCTCAATGGCCGCTAAGCCAGGGTGTGTGTGATGTAGATGTCACATTTGTGGCCGAGCATTGCATAGGCATTTATCCTCTGTGCTGTGACCAACTGTGAGTTTCTGTATTATTTCCATTATACAAAGAAACTTCTCTGATGAGGCTGAACATTTGTTATACACAAATTCATATATCCTGTGGCCTTTGGTGATTTACTTTTTTCATTAAACAGTATTCCTCAGGATCTTCCACACTGTAGCATGAATCCATTCCTAATTTTGTTAGGGAATATTTCACTGTATGGCTGGCTATATGACATTTTGTTTATTGATTTGTCATTTGTGAATATATGAATTGTTTCTTTTCTACTCTCATGAATAATGATGCCATAGCATTTGTGTGCAAGTTTGTTTTCAAAGACATATATGCCTAGGAGCAGAATTTCTGTATCATCCTCTTATTTAGTCCTTTATTATGCTAGTATATTCATATAGTGTTTATACTACTTTATATACCCACTAGGAATAAATAAGGGCTTCTTCCTCTCTTCAAAGTAATTTGTTGAGTTGATAGTAGCCCCCCAGTTTTATAATAAAAAGCCAAAACCCTCAAATCTAGTGAAATCTTTGATTTCTACAAGACATATAGATAGTTGATGAAGGTGGGATTTGATTCATGCAATATTCCGGGAATACTGACCTGCCTTATAACCTAGTTTAAGGTCCACATTTATGAAAAAGGAAACTGAGGCACATACAGAGCAGCTGAGCTGTCCAAGTTCATAGCTGGTCAATGACAGACTGGGATGAGATTCTTTGTCTACTGACTATAAAATAACGTATTTTCTATCTATCAGCTGTTCTTCTGGGGTTGGGGTTAGAACACAACCCTACTAACTCTGGATATCGTAGCCATTCCATTGTCCTGTGTAGCAAGGTTTCTTGTCAGATTATCTTTTTTGTTTGTTTTGTTTTTTGAGGCAGGGTTTCTCTGTGTAACAGTCTTGGCTGTCCTGGAACTAGCTCTTGTAGACCAGGCTGGCCTTGAACTCACAGAGATCTGCCTGCCTCTGCCTCCTGAGTGCTGGGATTAAAGTCATGCACCACCACTGCCGGGATCCTGTCAGATTATCTTTGAACCACCAGCCCACAAATAATGACCTAGAGACTTATTATTAATCATGAAAGTTTGGCCTTAGCTTAGGCTTTTCCCCAGCTAGCTCTTATAAGTTAATTAACCCTTATTTTTTTTGGTCTATATTCTGCCACGTGGCTCGGTTACCTCTCCTTAGTGTGGCACATCCAACTTGCTCTGAGTCTGACAGTGAAATTGTATGCTTAGGTTCCTCCTTCTCCTCCCTTCCTCTCTCTCCCTGGAAGTCCCACCTATCTCTCCTGCCTAACCACTGGCCATTTAGCTCTTTATTAAACCAATCATAAGGCATTTTAGGCAGACACACACCCTTACAGTGTAAACAAATATTCCACAATAGCCCCATTCTTCTTTTTTGAGGACCCCAAAGTCCAATTGTGGTCTCAATCTGTGAAAACTGAAAATACGCATATGAGATGGGATATAAGAACAGGAAACTCAGCCCAAACAAAATGGCCTCAATTTTCGGTGTCTATTCTAGTGTTTATTGACTAGTACTTTTCTTTTCAGATATTGATAGTCCCAAAAACCTAGTGACCGACCAGGTGACAGAGACCACTCTCAGTGTCTCCTGGGACCCGGTACAGGCCGACATTGACAGGTATGTGGTGCGCTATACCTCTGCTGATGGAGAATCCAAGGAATTTCTTATTGGGAAGGACCAGAGGAGCACTGTCCTGACAGGCCTGAGGCCCGGTGTGGAGTACAAGGTTGAAGTGTGGGCCCAGAAAGGAGCCCGGGAGAGCAAGAAAGCCAACACCGAAGCTCACACAGGTAATGGACAGCATAGTTTAGAGGTATGATGGCTGTCACGTCGAGTTTAGAGAAAGTCAAGTTTTAATTTCTTCCTCTGATACCGATGGGTCTTGGTGATTTTTGGAAAAGCAGGGTTATTTCTTCCATAACCAGATTCACACACCACCTTTACTTCCTTGCAACTGGTTTCCTTAGGTGTTGGACTCTCCAAACAGTCTCCAAATTGTCTGGCTGACTGTGTGTACGGTTCCTCTTCTAGGTGCTCAGATCTTTTTCTAGAGATGTTGTTTTTGGTTTCTTTGTGAAGGATACCAAAAAATATTAAAAATATTATATTTTACTTTAAGATTCTAGATTTTTTTTACATCTGCTATTGCAAGTAAAGGTTTACTTTTTAACATCCAAGTTATATTTTAATTATAAAACAAATTTGTCACTATAGATAATAAGTCTTTACTGTCTTGCTAATGGACAGAAACCTGTTTCTCCTTTTTGTTTGCAAAACCAAGGTCTTCAACTTGAGTATCTGTATATTGCCTGTAGCAGGCCTTGTATATAGAGCAGAGTCTTGATATTCCTTACCAAATGAATAAGAAATTAGTTTTGTTAAACTTCTAGTAGAAGTCATACCCTAGATTTTTCAGATTCTGTTGGTTGGGTGTCTTGGTTGGAAAGCTTTCCTGGGAAGAGGTGTGCATGCATGAAGCAGAAATAAAAGACAAATATCAGACAGTAAATGAACAAACCCCCACCAAAATGGGAGAGGATGAGATGGAAAACTGCAGAAAATGAAAACTCTCACCAGTCAACAAGACCCCCGGCCCCCCGGCCCTCTGAATGGTGCAGGTGGATTTGCTGTTGTTGCTATCAGTATCACCATCGTTTTGTGTGTGTGTGTGTGTGTGTGTGTGTGTGTGTGTGTAGGCACACAGGCCATGGCACATGGGTGGAGGTCAAAGGATAATTTTCTAGACTTAATTCTCTCCTTCTCCATTTCCGTCAGTTCGGGGATCACACTCAGGCTGCCACACTTCAGTGCAACCACCTTTACTGACTGACCCTTCTTCCTGAGCCAAGAGCACATACTGACTAAGACTTTTCCTCATAGACATTGACAGTCCCAAAAACCTGGTGACCAATCAGGTGACAGAAAATACAGCCACCATCTCCTGGGAGCCGGTGCAGGCTGACATCGACAGGTACATGGTGCGCTACACATCCGCTGATGGCGAGACCAGGGAGGTGCCCGTGAGGAAGGAGAAGAGCAGTACCGTCCTCACAGGCTTGAGACCCGGTGTGGAATACACCGTTCAAGTGTGGGCTCAGAAGGGGGTCCGGGAGAGCAAGAAGGCCAAAACCAAGGCCCCCACAGGTAAGGAATGTTGTTCACTGGAACCTGCAGGGGAAGATTAAAGCGTCCTTTTCCTGTTCTTACACTGATGTGAAATAGGTGGTAAGGGATGAGCAAACCGAGTTAATAAATAGAGGTTCATTCACTCCTGCTGAATGGTAACACTGGTGTTTTGGGGTCTGTGATGTCAGAGATTGGACCGTTTTAGGAGGGCACCTTCCTCCATTTCCTGACATACAGAGTGCCTGTCAGGGACGAGGAAAGTTGTAAATGACAGAAGGTTTTTTGGTTTATGGGTGTAGAGTCTGAAAGGCCCAAAACAAGAGTCCTAGAGTGTAGTGGCCTTTGCCCTGTATCATAACACACATAGAGAAATGAGCAGATGGAAGACAAAGAGAGGATAAGAGGTCCTGAACTTAAGCCTGGACCCAAGCTGACTTTTCCATTCCTGTGGAATGACGCTAGTCCCTTCGTGAGAGCAGACCTAATTATGACCTAATCACCTGTAAAATGTTCTACTTCTTAAAACCTCACTAAGGGCTTTGATGTAAAAAACAAAACTTCCATTTACTTTCAAAGAGAACAAAGTACTGTAATAGATACACTGCTGAGCGGTCCCATAATGCCTTGAAACTTTTTCCACAGCATATGTCCTTAACCGTTAATGTTTCCCAGCTACTGAAAATTACAGAACCAATGTAAAGTGAATATAAAAGTTCTAAAGTTATTGTATTAAGGAACTGTTTTGAGGCAAGCTATTCCATTAGAATTGACCTAATAGAAACTGTGTCACAAATAAGCATCACCCTGGGAAGCGGGGACCCTGTGTCCAATATGCAGCTAACTTCTCATTGCCATCTTTTAAGTGCCAGATCTAGGGATAGAGTGACAGACAAAAAGAGTATGTCCCCTGCTCTCCTGACAGCCAGTGGGAGAGACAGGCGATAAACAAAAGGAAAATTTGTAACTGTAAAATTTGATAAGCCTTACAAAGGACATGACGATGATGCAGGTCTAGAGATCAGTGGGCTGGAAGGCATGGGGCTTAGATGGTGTGAGTGCGTAGTCTTAGGATACATTGCCAGATACACCAAAGGGAAGGCTAAGCAAGACTGCAATTCATATAGAACAGTAGAGTATGCGTGCTTAGGGCTGACATACTCATGTAGCTCGCTCTGTGCTGGGTGACCAGGCTCCTTGACTGTTGTGGACCAGTCACCCTTAGGGAATTGAATTAATTTACTTTAATGTCAAATCAAGGCCAGGGCATGACTTGAATGTTGCACACATCAGTTTTCAGAATTCTCTCTCAGATCCAAGATGTAGTTATAAGTCAAGGGGCTAGAGGATAGTTGGGGATGCAGAGTAGGTGCCATGGGGGAGAGTCTATAGGATTGTTCCAACGGTGGTTTCAGTGGTTTACTAGTTCAGATTTTCATTGTTATGCTGGTGAAACTGGGAAGGACAGAATGTTTCCAGATTGATAAATATAGAGAAGACCTGGTTCCTTCCATTGTAATATCTAGTGTCTTGTTTCCCTGGAAAATGGAAACTTGGATACTGGGGGACTCGTAAAGGTATTTCTTTCCTTCCTTCCTTCCTTCCTTCCTTCCTTCTTCCTTCCTTCCTTCCTTCCTTCCTCCCTCCCTCTTGCTTTCCCTCCTTCCCTCTTCCCCCCTCTCTCATTTATTTATTTTTTTTGAAATAGGGCCTCACTATGTGGCCCTGGCTGTGCTTGAATCTGTGCTCTTCTTGCCTCTCAACTGTGGGGATTGCAGAAGTGGGCACCATATCTGCTTTACTCCTGTATTCATGAGAATTATACCACTATTAATGATAAAATTATACCAGTAATATTATACTGTTATTAACTCTTTTGAGTGGAAGAATGCTTATGGAAGGGGTGGTGAGATGCCTTTCCACAGTTCTAAAGCCAGCTTTTTCTAAATTTTAAAAAAAGAAATTGACAGCCCCAAGAACTTGGTGACCAACCGGGTGACAGAGAATACAGCCACTATCTCCTGGGACCCAGTGCGAGCCACCATTGACAAGTACATGGTACGCTACACCTCTGCGGATGGAGAGACCAAAGAGATTCCAGTGTCAAAGGATCAGAGTAGTACTGTCCTGACAGGTCTGAAGCCAGGCATGGAATATACCATCCGTGTGTGGGCCCAGAAGGGGGCCCGGGAGAGCAAGAAGGCTGACACGAAGGCCCTAACAGGTACTGTGATACTTCACTCTTGCCCAGAGTGAGTCTCCCCCTATGAACAGGGTGAGGAGTGGAAGACTGGGGATGAGGCTTTATCTAAAGATGTTTTCCTAAGTGGTTCCCTATTGACCTTGTTTAGGTGTTTATGTGTTCACACATTCATGTGCACATATGCATGTGTGCATGTGCATGGAGAGGTAGACATGGGGGGGTCAGTTGCTCTCCATTATTTTTTGAGATGGTCTCTGTAGCCAGTGACTGCTCATTTGTTTCCTGGCTGTCCAGACTCAAATAATCACACAGAAACTATATTAATTACAACACTGTTTGACCAATAGCCTAGGAGTCTTTACATCTTAAATTAATCCAATTTCTTTTATTCTGTGTATCACCATGAGACTGGCCTACTGGTAAGGTTCGGTGTCTTCCTCCTTTGGCAGCTACATGGCATCTCCTTGACTCTGCCTACTCTGTCTCTATAACTCTTCCAGTATGGCTATATTCTGCCCTGCCATAGGCCAAAGCAGCTTTATTCATCAACCAATAAAAGCAACACATTTACCGAAGGACATCCCACATCAGGTCTCTCTTTGATTCACATCTGCTTGTCTCTACCTCCTCTGCCCTGAGATTACAGACATGTGCTATTGTCCCTGGTTTTTTTCTGTAGGTAGTAGGGATCTGAACTTTGCCCACTGAGCCTTTTCTTCAGCCTTATAGTTATCTTTTTGAGGAGTCCTTTGACAGGTCAGGTAGGATGGAGAGTACATGGTGCCATGGTTGTGTGAGTTATTCTTCCCCAGGCTTATCTGCTAAGCCCAGATACCAGGATCTCTGCCCCCTGCTTTGAATAAGAAACAGGGTTGGGTCTCAGTTCCTACTGGGAAAAGAAAGAAGCAGGAAGTTCTAGTTTCAGTCTTTCAAGGTGGAGATGGAGATGGTCTGTGGATGACTGATGGTGCTTGGGTTGCATGTGAATGTGTGTGATGGGGCCTCTGGGCATAGATGAGTATTATGCAACTGGGCCTCCATGGGACCCAATGTCTGTGATCCCTTCAGGCATTCTGAACAAGGTCCATTTATCTCCTCTATGGTCAGTAGAGGTGCCATACATCTCTTGATGGTTTTTATTAGTTAAAATTAGCTAGCATTAAAAAACCACACATTAAAAAAATATAAGACCAAAAAATTCACTTTAGAAAATACATGTAAAACAAAACCCCAAACAAATCCCAAATTACTTTTCCCCTCGTCCCAGACTCCCCAGACTCCTGTGCGGCTCTCCAAAAGCAGTGGACGGCTCTTGTCCTCCTTCCTTATCTCATTACTCTCTTCCTCTCTCCTACTCATCCCCTCTTCCTTCTTTATCTTCTCTTCACTTTCCCCAACTTAAAATAATTAAATTACATTTCTCTCTTTCCCTCTTCCTTCTTTCCCGCTCCCTTTCTCCCTCTCCCTTCCTACCTCTCTCTTTCTCTCTCTTTCTGTATGTGTGAGCGTGAGTACAGCACACATGTGGAGGCCAGAGAACAACTTAGAGGAGTTGGTTCTCCCCTTCCTTCATGTATGATCTGGGATTGAACTAAGGTGTTAAGCCTGGTGGCAAGCGCCTGTTGGCAGAGCCATTTTGGCAGCCCCACTTTTCCCAATTTAAGAACAGTAATGTAACTTTTATCTTCCTGCTTCATAGAGATATGAAAGTAACCAAGTCAGACATCTCAAGTCCACAGCCAGGGGACAGTTGTTAATCAAAGAGGAGGACGCCGAAACTACCTTAAACTATTTAAATTCTGAAGGAAATCCAGTCTCTCTATGTGATGGATAAAGTATGATCCATGCCAGATGCTGTGCTTTAGAAAATCAAACCAAGCTGATATTACCGAGACTCAAAATTTGTCAAAACAACCTAATTCAAAACAACAGCTGTCTGATTTCTATTAAAATACTGCAATTCAGTTCTCAGCTGAAATGCTACTGGGAAGAAAATAGCCTGGAGATGGCTTTTTGGGAAGTTCTAAATTAAAATTGCCTTTTATGATATTTTTTCAAAATGGAAATTTCCATTCATATCTTGTTTGCTTAAAAAATATGAACATTCTAACCAGCATTGGTGGAAATAAGTACTTTTGCTGAGCTTTTGTTTTCCTTGTCTACACGCACATGCTCACAGACCTGTGCATTCCCTCTGGTACATACTCACAGACCCATATATGCCCTTTGGTATATGATCCTGTGCATGCCCTCTGGTATGCTCACATACCAGTGCATGCCCTCTGGTATGTGCTCACATGCCAGTGCATGCCCTCTGGTACATGCTCACAGACCTGTGCATGCCTCTGGTACATGCTCACAGACCTGTGCATGCCCTCTGGTACATACTCACATACCCATGTATGTCTTCTGGTACATACTCACAGACCCATGTATGCCCTCCAGTACATACTCACATACCCGTGTATGCCCTCTGGTACATGCTCACATACCCGTGCATGCCTCTGGTACATGCTCACAGACCCATGTATGCCCCTTTAGTACATACTCACATACTCGTGTATGCCCTCTGGTACATGTTCACAGACCTGTGTGACCCTCCAGCATCTGAGTGGGCAAGTCTATACAAGAAAAAGAAAAGTTTTTCTTTGTCTTCACCCTTCCTAGCTAACAGCTCTTCCACCTCTCATTCTGAAACAGAGTCTGTCTGACTCTATAGGCCAAGGAAGGCCTCCAGCCTTAAGCTCTCTGAAATCCTCCTGGCTCAGCCTCTTGAGTACTAGGATTTGAGATATGCGTGACTACACCCAATTTCTTTCTGTTTTAACATAAACACTATCTCTTATTTCTGTACTGGATATATATGAAGGCCATACACTTAGATGTTTAAGAAATAGAATTTTGTATTTTTATATTAAGTTAATTTTATCCTAAGTCCCCTTACATATTAAGGCTCCTAATGTAAGTTTTGGGGTTCTCAGTGTTGGACATTGACAGCAAGTTATCTTTTCATCTTTTCTCCATACGGTGTCCTCTGAGCAGTCCCTAGGTTCTGTGTGTAGGGTCCTTTCTAACCTGTGGCTCTCATCCTTCCAAATCACACGGGAAGCTCTACCACCACCGAGAACCAATGTGCCAAATTACACTGTTCATATTTACCACTCTGGGAATCTCCTGGGGAAAAGAGGTCCAGGGTCCCTCCCTCTCTAGACTACTCAAAGCCATTTTCCTAAATCCTCCACTTCTACAGATCTGCACTTTTAGAAACAAAGGCAAGGAAGGCTCTGAGCCAGAACAGGACTATTGACTGCTTAAAGGCAGGGAGAGAAATGGAGAAATACATAGAAAGAAAATCACTTAAAATTATGCATATTTTAAGAATAATTGTTACCTGGCTTCTCATTTACAGAAATTGACCCTCCCAGAAATCTCCGTCCATTTGGTGTCACACATTCTGGTGGAGTGTTGACCTGGATGCCGCCCTCTGCTCAAATCGATGGCTACATTTTGACCTACCAGCTCCCAAATGGCACAGTGAAGGTATGAGGAGTTCCTGTATTTCTCTTGGTGCCTTCTCTTCACAGGTTCCCTGTACAACAAGCCAGCTTGACTGGTTGATCCCTCACTGCTAAGAGATGCTATTGTCAATACTATGTTCTCATTGTAAGGACTAACCTCAGTGCCTGTTCCTATTGAGTCCTACACATCTGCTGCCTGGGCATAGACCCCATTTTATCATTCACTTGTTCATCGTTTATTTTGTAATTCTAGGGGCTCAAACTCAGGGTGGTGTGTGCACTAGGCACGCTCTTTTTCCCTCCTCTTCCTCCTGCTACTCTTAAACCACCTCTTGCTTCCCCTCCTCCTAGTCTTCCTGCACCTCCTCTTCCTGTTCCTCCTGCACCTCCTCTTCCTGTTCCTCCTGCTCCTCCTCTTCCTGTTCCTCCTGC
>PVIU01007456.1:10862-91721 GCA_004026605.1 Ondatra zibethicus
GCCTCCTCATACCCCGCCTCCTCATGCCCTGCCTCCTCATGCCCCTCCTTCTGTACCTCTCCTATACCACCTTTTGCTCCTCCTGTTCTTCCTCCTGCCTCTCCTCTTCCTGTCCCTCCTCTTCCTGCACCCCCTCTTCTTGCTGCTGCTCCTCTTGCTCCTCTTCTTTCTCCTCCTGCCCCTCCTTCCCTTCTATAAATTGTTGGATCTGCTTAACACTTTTAATTTCCAGGAGGACTGAGAATTTTTTTTTTCTGTTTTGTTTATTTTTGTATCTAAAGCATTTAGGATAGTGCTTAGCATGCAGTTGGTGTGAATTTTTTGTTTTATTTTATTTTTGGTGATAGTTAGGCTTAAACTCAGGGCCTTGTATGTGTCATACAAATGCTCCACCCCGGAACTATGTGCCTATCTCTTTTCAATATTTTTATTTTGGGACAAGGTCTCATTAACTTGCCGAGGCTGACTTCAAACTTGAACTCTTTCTGCTTCAGTCTTGAAAGCAGCTAAGATCAGAGGTGTGTGTCACCATTCTTGGCCACCAATAAATATTCACTGACTAAATGATGACCATTATTTCAAGGGCTAACCTTCCCCAAGAATCTCTGAAGTCCAGCAAAGTTTTCAAACTTGGCCAATAGAAAATTGTCATTATCTCTCTTTGGCAATAAATAAAGACAAATAAGAAATAAGAAAGAAAAAATGACACTGATTTATTCATTATTACAATGAGTGCATCTGACTGTCCAGCTTGGAGAGTTAGTCCAATATTTATAGAGTGAGTAAGACGTGCTCAGAAGAAATTCTTGAAATACCAACTACTTCTTTGTCTCACAGATATGACGACTGGTTTTTCTTCCTTTTTTTTAAAATGGTCTTAGTCTAATATTGTCAACTTGCTGCTGATAGCACCGCTATAGTCATCATCTCTCCATATTTGAAGGCACAGATCCCTAGGTAACCTGGCTGGTGCTCCAGTGGTGGCCATCCATGGACTTGGCTCTCAGCTAACCCTCCTAGCAGGGCTGTCTCTCCATGGCATGGCCCTCCAGAGAAGTGACTGAGACTCACTGGGATTCTGGGCTGCCACTGAACTCTTGGAGAGCTTCTGATATCATGTTAGTCAATGCTGTTGATGCCCAGGGTGCTGGAAAGAGAAACTGAATCGCCTACTGTCTGTTACCTCCTTTGTTTGTAGGAAGTGCAGCTCCAAAGAGGTCAGCAGAGGTTTGAATTGCAAGACCTTGAGCAGGGTGTTACATACCCTGTTTCCTTGGTCGCCTTTAAGGGTGATCGCCGGAGTCGAAGTGTATCCACCACCTTTTCTACAGGTAATGTGGAATCAAGCCCTTTAAATGACAATAAATAGAGGCAGGCATTGGAGAGGTGTTCGGGGGGCATGGAGTTATGGAGAAATAAGATGGGGTTATTGGATTCCAAACAAATCCACCCCATAGTGAAGGGACTAAAGAGGGCAAAACTGAGTGTTACACCCGGGAGAGCTAGCCTAGGACATCGAGCAACACAAACCTCACTTAAAGGTGCATTTGCAGAATTGATGGGAGCAGAGGGGATGAGGAAACTAACATGTGAGCCAAGAATTGGAAGAAGCAAAATAGTGTAGGATGCTATGAAATGATTTCTGGACAAAGTAAATTGCCTTGTAACAGGAAAGCTGCATTGTTTCCTCTTCCTTCCCTTCTAACAACTTTGTCCTTCTGCTTGCTCTCAGTGGATGCCCGTTATCCACACCCCTCAGACTGCAGTCAGGTTCAGCAGAACACCAATGCTGCCAGTGGCCTCTACACGATCTACCTAAATGGCAACGCCAGTCGGCCCATGCAGGTGTACTGTGACATGGACACGGATGGAGGTGGCTGGATTGTGAGTCCTAACGGTGCCTAGAGGTGCTCCTTGGAATACCTTCTTTCTTAATTTAGGGAGATGGTCACAGCTGCCCCAGGGAGGCTCTCTTTCTTCTCTGCCAGTGGGGGAAGGAGCTTTAATGGCTTTGCAGAGAGATCTTATCCCATTGTAAGGAAATAATTTAGGGTTTAACTTGGTCCTGTGACAGGCATGGTTCTTCAAAGCACTTTAAAAAACTAGACCTTCACATGATGCTTTAGTGTGAGAGGATTATTATTCTTGTCTTACAAAGAGGGATGCTGAAGCTTACATGGTCGAGTTGGTCACACATGTCAGTGACATTGCTAGAGCCACATTCCAGGAGTTACACCTGCTAGATCCTTGGACTTTCTGATGGCTCATCTTAGGTGAACCAAGATGTAAATTCATGGCCTTTTTGATGGATCAGTCCTCTGAACTGGGACCTGGTCTGGGGTCTAGACTTTGGCTCTGCAGGACAGAAATATGATTCTAAGACTTTTGCTTACACTACACCACTTCTGTCATGGCTTGCTGATTCAGTCCTATAAGGAAGCTTTGAAGATTGCAGGCGGATTGTTCTTTCTCCCTCACTTGGCTTCTTCTTGTGTCTGAACCGATGGAGGCTCTTATTTTCCTAAACTACAGGCAGCCTTCACCCGCTGTGCATTGCCACCCATTGTGGGAAAGAGAAAGCCTGGTCTCCTAGTGCCCAACTCTGTTCATTTACACGTTTGCTCAGGGCCCTTTGAGCAGCCACAGGTGAAATGATATCATCTGATGAGCGGCGATGAAAACTTAATATCTGCACAGTGGCAAAGAATACTTGAAAGTCTGTTTCATCCAACAATTGGTTGGATGGCAGAAAGGCTTGATTTATAAAATAACGCAGCAGATTGTAACACGGGAGGTCTCCCACCTGAGCAGACCCATAGGGCTGTGCCTGCTGCTTTTCATCAACACCATTGTAACTCTGTGCATCAGCCCACTCCGGCCTACAGCCCAATTTTCTGCCATTGTGCTTGTAATTGACCATTGGCAGGTTGTCTGTACTGTTTAGTGTGGCCTTTTTGAAAACCAAGCTTGTACAGGGAAGGAGTAATTTATCTACAGCAGCTGAGAGAGAGAGAGAGAGAGAGAGAGAGAGAGAGAGAGAGAGAGAGAGATTTGTCTCTCTCCTTGTATAGCCCATGAAATAGTGCACAAATATTTAGTGAGCACCTTCTGTGTCAGACACTGTTTCATTGTCTGACAACATAGCAACGAACAAGTTGGATGGATGGCCGACTTCAAGGACCTTGCCTTCTGTATACCCATGCAAATGAGCCTGACTCAAACACAGTCAGTTATAGGACCACTGAATTCAGTTAGCCTCTGTTATATTTGGTTCAAGGGTCAACTGTCCCTGAAAGATGACTCAGGTTTCCTCTGAGCTTTTAAAATCCTTTTTTGGAAGTTGTTCTTTGTCCCAGGCATCAGGAACCTAATTCGATGAACAGGCAGAAGGGCTTTGCCCTGAGGTAACACAGGCTGCCAAGAGAAGACTGGAAAGAACATCAGGAGATACTTATAAGTCTCCAATCTTTCCATCTTGGAAGTCTAAGGGCTGCAGTAGAGGCTCTTTCCACAGGCATTTAAATGCAACCTTGACTTTTCTCTCCTGATTTAGTCATTCAAGACAATGAGTAATGTCTCCAGCACAATGACAGTGCTGGATTGTAGAACCCTCTTAAGATACTTTACCACCTCTTAAGACATTTCCCTATTCTTACATAGCTCATTACAGAGAGGCTTAATCTCTCAAATGCCTCAATCAAACTAAGATGTATAAATTATCTGTGTGGTCGGTACACTTAAAGATGATAGAATAAAATACAAACTAACAATTATTAAGATATAATAACAGCTTATTGTTATCCATGCCAGACTCTGCTGTTTCATGGTTTGCTGACCTTACTGAAGCCTCCTTTGAAGCTCTTGGGTGATGGGGTCTGACAGTTTAGAGAGGTGAAGCTTGGGCGGTGCTTGTGGTTTGGTTGGTAAAGTGCTTGCTTAGCATGTGTGACGCTCAGGGACTATTCTCTGACATCACAGAGAACTGGATGTGATGTCCATGACTGTAATGCTAGCCCATGGGAGGCAGAGGTAAAGGGAGTGGGATTAGAAGTCCAAGATCATCCTTGGCTACCTGTGAGTTTGAGACCAGCCTGGGCTACACTGAGACCTTGTATTTGTGGTGGTGGTGGGGTTTGAAACTAGCTAACTTAAAAATGAAATTAGCCAATTTAGTCAAGGATACATCTAGTAAGTGTGGAAATTCCAGAATTGGCTTCCCTAGACACACTGGGGCATTATTTAAAACAAAACAAAAAACCCAAAACCAAAACTTGCTCATTGATTGGAGATAGAGACATTGGTAATGCATCTGTCCTTAGAAAGGCAGGCTCAGAATCAATCTCAGCCTTGGAGAGGAAATGCTAATGGCACAGTGGATGCACATATAAGGAAGTGTCAGTACCACATCCAGCCTAGGATTCAATTGTCAGTGATACAAGAAGAATCTGGGAGCAGGGTTGACACAGGCTCCTCACCAGGGAACAGGTCTTCCAAGACCTGTTCAGAAATGCTACCTGGGAAATAGACCTGGGAGGGTTAGATCTTCAAATGTTCCGATTGAATGATGGGATTGTGTGTTATCCTTGTTTGGGTCACCAAATGGTTGTGTGAACATGGCTAATTTTCTGAGCTTTGCCATCTGTGAAATGGCATCGTTACCTTTTCCTCAGATCCAACACTCAGTGGATGTCCAGTAAATGGTTGTTATAAAGTAAGTGAGTGAAGAATGAAGGGGAGAAAAAGAATGGGGAAGTTTAATGAATGGGAAGCTGAGAAAAGGAGAGTAAGAACAGCTGTGCTGATGGACAGTGTTGATACTGCATGCAATGGCTTTTCCTAAATTCTGCTCATCAGCTCGTTGCCATTCCTAGGACATTTTTGTAAGACACGTACCATCTCATCTAGTTTTCCCAGAAATGGTGTGGTAGACTTCTCTTTCCCACTTGGGTCTCTGCTTTACAGTGAGCTGGCTGAGATCAGAAACCAAACGACTGACTCACTCTCCCCTCGCCAGGACGCGTCTGTGGCTGCCTTGGAGCCTGGAACATTCTCTTCCCGTGGGTGTCTCTGTTCAGCACCTCCTAGGCCACAAGGCATACTGGTGCTGCAAAGGGAGTTAATGTGGGTGCCCATGTGGGGCTTGAGCAGGGTCAGGATTCTCACCCCCCTCCCTTACTCCTCCTAGAATGTAAAGATCACACAACCATCAGGTTCACTTTGCCAAATTTAACACCACGGATAGGATTTTGTGTTGGGACTTCTTCATTTAGATGAATACAAGGAAAAAATAGGTAGAGATATAATTCTAGTCTTTGGTAAGTGGTTTCTAATCATTACTGAGTGGGCTAGGATAGCTTTTAGCTTGGTTCTCAAGTTCAAGTGGAATAATACGCATTACCATTTTCAGTACTGTGTGCAGGTGTGTTTGGATTTAGGGACTTTCAAGTTTATTTCATATAAAGGAGTCTGATTTTTCTCCAAGGGGAAGTGACCTTTCTTTTCGAACTAGAGATTTTTTTGTAAAGAAAGCAACCCATTTGTCTGACGTAGAACCCACATCAGCCTCCATTTTCTCATTTCCCATTTACTCCTCAGCCCATCCCAGCCTGGCTTCCTGTCTCCCTAACACAGTCCTTGCTGAAGCATGGGTGATTTCCATGTCACTAACTCCCAGAGAATTTGGTTCTTACATCCCTTCACTTCTCATCAGTATTGGACACGACTGACCATTATTTTTCTCTCTGTGGCTTTCGTGATTACCCACTTCTCTAGTTTTCTTCCTGTGTTTCTAGTTGCTTCTTCACTCCTTAATGAAATCATCCACGCCCATAAGCATCCTGGAGATCACTCTTTGTTCTGACTTTCTTCCTAAATGGCAGTATCCTCCCCTGTTGCCTTCATTTCCCTCCGAGTCTCAGCAGATCTTTATACTCGTTAGGACAGAATGGTTCTGCAGAAGCGACAAACCACTCTCCCGTTCTCATGCTTGAATCCAGGAGCTATTTTGCTCATGTGTGCATTGCTCTACAGGTTTGGCAGTCACCACTCACAGTGGTGACTCAGCGGTTTAGGCTGCTTCCATTTTGTGGTTGGGCTGTTTCGATTTGTGGCTTCTACCATGGCACATGGCAGTGGAAGACGACATGGCGAACTCCACCTACTCTTGTCCTTTAAACAGCCTTTCGGCTAGAAACACTCATGTTGCTTTTACTTAACTACAGAGAAAGCTGGAAAAAGTCCTGTGTTCTTGGGACAAGAAAAGTCCAATGACTCGGTGAATTCCTACCATTTTTCTCCACATCCACCCTCCTTAGAAATCAAGCCTCAGGTCTCTCTTTATACCTGAATCTCCAGCTGGTTACATGAGACCTCTCTTCACAAGGAAACCTCAGTAAGAATTCATGCTGGACCAGGGATGCAGCTTAATGGTAGAGCTCTTGCTTAGCACTCTTGAGCCCCTAGGTTTGATTCCAAATACAGCTAAAAAGAAAGGAAAATGAACAAACCCCAACTCCCACGGTGTTCCTAAATGAACTTATGATATCTGCTCAAAAAGCTGCCCCTCTCAGAATCCCCCTTCTGTAAGAACAGCTGAGGAATACTTACTCAGTTCTGCAATCCAAACTCCTACAGACTAGGAGTGCTTGTGGTGGGGTTGTATAGTTTGTCAAGACCCCAGAAACATGGACTGGAATTCCAAAACCAATCAAGCTGTGTGTGTGAGCTATCACCTTTCAGGTCCACATTCTGTCCATCACCACGCCTGCCAAGCTTACGTTCTGTCTGTTCTCAGGGTGGCTTCTTGTCTAAGTTACCATCCCCTGTTAACAGCACACTGCAGTGGTCTCCAGACTCTTGCCTCTGGCCAGACTTTTCTCTACACTGCAGCCAGAAGGACCTGGGGAAGATCCCATTTCCTGCTTAGAATCCTCCAAAATTACTATTGCTTTTTTTTATAGTGGGCCAACATCTTCAACCAAATTGAATCCCACCAGGGCTGACCTTTGCCCACATCCCAGCCCCCTCTCCTATCCCTTCCTAATGAACACCCAGGACCACAAACAGCCCAGCCTTCCTTTCTCTTCCTGATGTTCTTACTTACCCTGCAGCCCTCGGCTGTTTCCCAGGGGAGCGAGCATTCTTGGCTTTTGTTTAGGTGAGTTCTGTTGTGTCTTTCCCTCATAACTCTCATCACTGATTTAATTGAATTCTTATTCATTTGATTATTTAATTAATGTCTTTCTTATTTACTGGACTATTTGATCCATTTGGGCAAAAATCAGTTCTGCTGTATTCATTTTGCCCATCACCTTGCATGGTTTCTACTATCCAGTAGATGCTCGATAAATATTTGTTGAGTGAACTTCTGTTGTTCTATAAATACTAAATACTTGCTATGTTAGGATTCTTGTGAATTAAAATAATTCCCACTTTCAAACTAGTTAAGTGGAAGACAAAAGACAGCATACAAATATATCATGCGCCAATTGAGTCAAAGGCTTTAAGGTTATATGTCAGAGACAGCAAAGATCTGGAATGTTCCATCCCACATACCCAACTACTAGTAATATATTACTGGTTCTCCCAAGTTTTTCTATGCTCTATGATTGGAATTTCTTGAAGGTAGGAATGTTCCCTGTCAGGTACTACACCTTTTCATACCTGGAATGAGCTTTCGCCTTAAATTCTTATGAATGTAATAGACAGTATTGTCATTATACTGAGACGGAAATAAAAATTGTTTCTGAAAAATGAAGATGTACCATTTTAGGAAATGTGTGGGTTCATAGTTTCTTCTTGCCTCCTAGAACCACCTGGAAAATACAACTAGCATTTCCTGGCCCTGCAGTTGCGTCCGTTCAATAGCAGAGCAAGGCGTTCTTTTCCTTTTACAGGTCTTCCAGAGACGGAACACTGGGCAGCTGGATTTCTTCAAGCGTTGGCGGAGTTATGTAGATGGTTTTGGGGACCCCATGAAGGAGTTCTGGCTTGGTATGATCTCTGAGAATCAGGAAGGTGGGGTTGTGGGAAGATTACATCCTGCTTGATGATCTGGTCAGGCTGTTTCCCCATTTTCCAGGAGAGATCCTAAGGATAGGGATACTGTGTGGTGTGGCCATGCCAGTTGGAAGGCTCTTGCATGCTAGGGTAGGGTGAAGAGATAGGATGTCTAGAAGTGACTTTTTATGCTGTAGCGAAGCTCTACAGAGTCTTTCCAGAGCCTGCATTTCACAGTAGACAGACAGCTGATTGATTGGATTCTGGGCTCTTGTTAAGACAATGTGCTAGCAGTTCCTGCAATTCTGCTAGTGCAGCCAGATATTATGGGCATTAATTTTGCCCATTTCCCCTCTGCTCTCTTTTGGAGCAGATGTTCACAGAGAGCTAAATATCCAATAAAACATCTACTGGGAAGTATGAAATTAAAAAGATTGAATTTGAGTATTCAATGTCTAATAGAGTAGATGATGTTTGTGGTTTTCTTGGTACAGCCTCTCCTTTGAGTTCTGAGGATGTGTCAGCAAAAAGAAGGTCTGCTTCAGTGAGGTGTCACCAAGGGGCAGGTCACCCCAGTACTACACACCCTCTCCTACATGGTGGCATTCCATAAAGTCACCAGCATTGCTGTGCCAAATAAATAGTAGAATGGGAATATTAGCACCCCAGGAGAAAGTGTTGGGAAAGTCCTTTATTAACAGAGAAGATAAACGCTAAGATGACCTTTAGCTCTGAATGTCTCAGATGCAGATAGTGAGAACTCACCCACCTGAGCCAACTGGTCTTTAGAATTCCTCTCCATGTTTTCAGGACTTGATAAACTACACAATCTCACCACTGGCACTTCTACACGGTATGAGGTGAGGGCAGATTTACAGACTTTCAACGAATCCGCCTACGCTGTGTATGATTTCTTCCAAGTGGCGTCCAGTAAAGAGCGTTACAAGCTGTCAGTTGGGAATTACACAGGCACAGCAGGTAAGGGGTCTTTCTCTCTCCAGGAGTCTCTCACTCCTGTCATTTGAGGATTGATTTGCCGTGTGCAATGGATGTGGGTTGTGGCATACTGGCAGGTAGCTGTTCGTTGCCCTCAGTAACAATAGAAGTCATGCTCTCTGAAGGTGCTTGAGGGTAAAGGAAGTCAAAACAATCTTTAACCACAAATCTGGAAGGTTTGTATATTCCCTCCCCCCCCACCCCCAGACCCTTCCTTTATGCTCTTCTGTACATTAGCCTTTTTGAATAATTTCATTCTGCCTTTCAGTGGGCTTCCACACAGTGTGACTGTTATGTTTGCCTGAGTAACAGTGTGTGTGTGTGTGTGTGTGTGTGTGTGAGAGAGAGAGAGAGAGAGAGAGAGAGAGAGAGAGAGAGAGAAAGAGAGAGAGAGAGTTATTTCAACATTTTGTAGTATTTTGCTGTAAATTAAAACAGAAAAATGGAAGTGCTGAGTCGAGCAGTGAGAGCTTTAGTTCTCATTAGCTTTTACAACAGGGACAACACAAAAATGAGTAGTTTAGCCAAAAGCAGGGACTCTTAGCCTCCATTAGCTGCTCACTGGATTCTGGCCAATGGGTGGTGTGTTCAGTTCTGTAGGGAAAGGAACAGAATCAAGCAGCATGACTGAAATGCTGGGATTATACTGACAAATATTTTAAGAGATGGTGTGGTTGTGGTTGCTCCTTTAATACCGATATTTTAAAAAACGATATTCATGCCTTCTAAGCAAAGTCTGCCTTCTGCCTTTTGCCTGATTCCCACTTTGGTATAACCATGTAGGAATGTGTTACCAGCCAAATTGGCTGACTGGATAGGTCACAGTCTTTCCTCTCTAAAATACATGGGAAAAGGAGAATAAAAGCACAAAGTAACTTTTGCAGACCAAGTGGTATGGGGAATAAGGAGCTCGGGAGTGGAGATGGTGGTACAGCAAGGACCTGAGTGGTGGGGGGAAGCTTCCTGAAGGATGGGGGAGTGCAGTTGCCTCAGACAGAAGGCTAAACAGGGAGGGAGGTGAGGAAGGGGCTCACCACATCTGGGGGAGTCTTAGAGGAATCTAGGACTAAGCCAAGGCAAGGAGATTGCTAGTCCTCCAGAAGACTTGGAGGGGATCTCAAAATTGTGTCAGGGACAATTCAAACTTGACCAAGTGCAAACTGTGGGTGATTGTCCAAGGAGTCGAAGCAGGGATTGATCGGGAAAGAGTGTGTGAAGATGCGTTTCTGGGAGAAATAAGTTCAGAAAAAGGCTCTACAGCTACCAAGGCCCACTCTGCTTTGGACTCGCCCCTTCCTTCCTCAGGCGATCTGCATCTTTCTGGGCTAGAGATGGCCTGTGCTGTATGTGCTCTAAGTGGAATATAAAACATGGGGGTCAGCCCTGGAAGTCAGGCTAATGGGAAAGTAAGTTGAAGGAGTCAACATATTCTAAACTAATTGCCTTTCCCCCAGGTAGTTTATTTGCATTTTAATCCTGACAAAGTAATAACTCCTGTTCTAAACTTGCTCAGGCCAATAAGGCCAGTCAGTAAGGATTTTTTTCCTTTTAATTCAAGGAGGAAAAGTCAGCTTGGATACAACTGGGAAACACGCATGGACCTTTGTTCATGTAATTATCAGGCTTGTTACAGAATGATTTAAATGATCATAATTATTATTTTTTTAAAGACAGGCTCTTATTATGTATCCAAGGCTAGCATACAACTTGTAATCTTTCTGCCTTTGCCTCTTGAGTGCTGGGATTAACACATACACTGCCATACACAGTGATCATAATAATTTAATACTAAAATAGTTGGAATTCACTGTCTCAGAGGACTGAGCCAGTTACATAACTCATACCTCATCTCTAAGGTCAGACTGAATTCCTGATGGCTTCTTCCAGTCTCTCACATCATTTGGAATAAGAGAGGACTTGCAGGCCAACCTTCAGTTGCCCACATGGGCCTCCTCGTGCTCTGGTCTGTCTCCTGTAGGCTATCTGGCTATCCTTTACACTTCAGCTAGACTTAGCCTTTCCTTCTCAGGTTAGAGTCTCAGTTCTTATGCACCTCATTCCTGAGATCTTCTTGGACAAGGTTGGAAGGCAGGTGCTTCTCTTTGGCTCACCTGCCTTCCCATTTCCCCCAAACCTGGCACCCTTCCTGGCCTCTTGGTTGAGACTTTATTCAGATCTATCTTTTCAATTTGTCCCTTTCTTTCCCTTTCCTTTTTTGGACCATTACACTTTGCCTTTTCTGAGCCTAGTTACCATAATCCAGCAAATGAGCTGATGCTAATGGGTAAGAGAGTCAACATATTCTTAAATTAATGTGGTTCTCCTCCCAGGTACCCTATTTGCATTTTAACTGTGACTAGAGGATAATTCCCATTCTAAGGTTGTTCAGGCCAACAGGATTGTCAGTGGAGGATGTCTTTTTAAATAGGAAGCCTTGGGAGACTCGCAAATCACATAGCTTCTAGGCAGCCATCTAGTCTCCCTGTGTGCACTATCACTCCCTCTTTGTTGTGTCTTACAGTGGTGGGGTCAGTGGCATCTTAGCTTTTCCTTGAATGTGTGTCTAGGTTCAGATGAGGGTTTTAAAACCTAGGAAGCTTCTGGCTACTTATGTCCTAAATGATGAGGACAGATGTTCAAGTGGAAGGTGAAGGTCTTGCTATCTCTGTGTGCACAACCTATCTCTGTGTCTAGACTCATCAGTGCTTTTATTATAGCAGAGATGCACAGCCTTGGTGGAAAGTTGAGGCTTCAAGGTTGTCCCCAGCTCAGACTATCCAGCTGGGCTCATGGCTTCTGACTACCATTGAAGTCATGTCATATGGGCTTATTATTTTATTATTAATACAAAGGAAACTTCAGCAAGGCCCCAGAATACTAGCTTAGTTTCTGATTCTGCATCTTAAAGGCTTTCTTATGTCCTACATGGAGATGCCATTCATTTATGTAGAGATAACAATGCGAACATAAATAGACTCTGTCTCAGCATTTCCACTGGGCTAGCCAACTACTTACAGCTTATTTCATGTCCCTCTTACCTGAGGTTCAGTCATGCTGGGTTGCTCATGGAATGGGTCCACATCCTGGGGACACTGGGGAATGTGACTGGGGTTCTCTAATAGCAGGTAGTGGTCCAGGAATGACAATGTCCATACAGAACTGTTTCAACCCAAAGCCAGTGTGTCCTTTATTTTTAAATGTACTTTTAAAGGCTGGCATTTGAGAAGAAAAATAAGTAATATATTCATGGAGAAAAGGAAAAGGATGTTCACCACCACTCTTTACTTGCTACCCCCAATTTCAGGGACAAAACATTCAAGGTCTAGACTCTCAGCCCTGTGTCTGAATGTGACTTACAGGGGATATGATGTTTATGGCTTCTCCTGGTGTTAGGTCTTAGGTGGTGGCTGCAGAGTCATCCTGCACCACAAAGTACTGGGGGAGGAAAGCGGGGGTCAGGGTAATGTTTGGATGAGATGGACAGTGACCAGCTGAGTGGCCACTAGTGGAGTGTGGGTTCAGACCTTCTTTGAGTCTGCTATAACTGGAAGAACCGGTTTCCCTCCGAAGCCAGTAGAATAGAGCTCAGCAGAGGTTTCTCCTAGTGCTAATACGAGGGTCTCTAAACATCACCGGATTAACTATTTTTAAAGTTCATTATTTTTGAACTGGTATGTAGTTCAGGCTGGCCTCAAACTTGCAATCCTTTGCCTTTGCTTCCAGAGTTCTGAGGGTAAGGTGTGCCCATCACAGCCAGATTAACTCGAATTGCCATAGGAAGATAAACTCATTGAATCGTAACACTCTCTCAGCTGGGGCCAGTTATTTTCTGATTCACGAACATACTCATTTTCTACACTCTGAACAAGAGGGTGGCTTCAGTTTCTTGAAGTTAGAAAAATCCATATGCAGAAGTGAAAAAAAAATCCCATACAGACAGAAACACTCTTCCTTTTTCTAGTCTAGGGTCCATAGTTAAAAAACTGGAGTTATCTCTGAGAGAAATCACTTGTGTGGATTTGTGGAAAATAAGCTCTGGGAACTCATATTCCAGCTAGGAAAGCTGTGCTTATTAAAAGAACGTTACTAGGGGAGCCATTGCATGTTATTTCAAAGCTGTAGTTAACTATCTGCAGGAATCTGGAGGGAGGAGGGAATGTGCACAAACAGTGACAGCCTGTCTTTCTTTGACTGGAAGAAACCCATGCAGGCCTGGCCATCTTGGTGTCAGAGGAGTGGACTCCCTAGTTCCGTTCTTACTGCTCCTGCCTTTGCTGGGTGAGGCATGAAGGGACCACTGCTAAGTTTACAGACTTGGAGGGACAAATTGGACCTTAATTTTGCATAGGTGCTGTTCACTTTTTAAGGGACAGGGGATGCTGGGGATTGAACCAAGGCCCTTGAACTTCCTAAGTGGACATTACCTCTGTGCCCACGTCCCCTGCCCTTATGAATTCTTTTCCTGCCTGCCCTAACTCACCCTAACTGAGTTTTCAAGAACAAGAAACTCCTCTGCTTTGTGTCCCCAGAACCTGGCATGGGGCTCACCCACCACAGGTGACATGCATGTTCTCTGAATAAGTATGTGGGTGGAGCTGCAGCTGTGCAGGGGCCATAGGAGGGCTGTTGAGGCACAGATGGATGCTTTCACCTTAAGTATGAGCCTGAGAATTTGCATGTTTAGTAGGTTCTCAGGTGATGTCTGTGATTTAGGTCTTGGGAACTCCCTCCAGAACCATTGTTGAAGGCCGTCAGAGACAGACGGCACTTACTAGTGGGAATGAAGCCCTCAGTGGGAGTGAGGGGGCCTCCAGGTGAATCTGCGTTTCTTAGCATCTGAGAGCCAACAGTTGAATCTTGGTGGACCGTAGGTGGTCACAGACTAATAATCCCCAGGTGTTCATTTCCTTGTGGGCTCCAGAGGGGTCCTGCCCACCTTGTAGGCCTGTGAAAGTCACAGCAATCAGATGTAAATGTGACTGTCATTGTTGTAGGAGGGGAACTTGATTAAGCCGGTGATTGATATGGGTTCTTATTGCCTTTTATGAGCTGAAAAAGAAAGTAAACTTATAAATGGAAGACAAATGTGGTAGGCAAATAGGTGCAGTCGAGTGAAGTAATTAAAGCAGACGCCAGACAGGATGTAATGAAGCATTAAATTGTAAATACATGCCCAGAAGGGCTCTAGAAGTTCAGGTGTGTGTGTGTGTGTGTGTGTGCACATGTGTGTACTGGAGGAGGATCAGTGAGTAGAATCTTATTCAGTAGTGGAGTTGAGCTAGGCTTTAAGGGAGGTTAGAGTTTGACTGACTAAGTGCAGAGGGCACATGGGCCTGTTTACTTCAACAGTAGAGACAACAGGATTGGAGGCTCCATAGGAGACAGCTCAGTGGCAAACCTGCCCAGCAAGGAGGATGAATCGTCTTTGTGGTAGGAGGTAGGATGGTAGACTCGAGACAGTGCCATGGGTATTTCCACAGGGGCTGGGAGATGAAGTGTGAGGGGGGAGGTTGGTGGGCGAACACAGGCTCTCAGAGCTGGAGCGAGGCATGGGTGGCAGCTGTGTAGAGGCGGGGAGAGTGACTTGAGAAACCAGGGCTAGATTAAGGGTATGAAAGGCTTATCAAGCAAGGTGCATGTGTTTGGGTTTGGGACAGCAGGAACCATGGTCACCATGGCAAATGCCGAAGGACAGAGAATGGTTTCTTGAGAGAAGGGTGGTTAGACCCTTGATGTGATGATAGAACTTCCAAGTGTAAAGGCTGCTGAGGTTGATGGAGAAACAGGCCTGGCGTTTGAATGACAGGCCCGCAAGGACAACCTCTTCATCTTTCTCACGTTACATCATGTTCTGACGTTAGTTAGCCGTTCCGAGAGAGTTGTGAATATCTGTGATATACAACTGGATCCTTGGTGTTTTCCCACCTAGATATTTCCTGCTGGGGCCTCTTTCCTCATGGTTCTTGCTCCCACCCGCTTTGAGGTGTGAGAACAAGGTTTAATGCTAGACCCATCATCAAGGTAGCTCTAGTACCCATCAATACAGAGAGGTTGCCTACTGGTGATGCAGGCTTCCTCAGTGTTCCACATCCTTAGCATCCTCCACAGGGCTAAGATGTTTCTGAGGCAGCAGAATGTGACACCAGAGAGGCTTGTGGTGGGGGCAGTGGGATGGCTGTCTGCTCATCCTTTTTAAATTTTCATTGATGTAAGGTACCTGGTCCAGGATTAGCCTCCAGTCCACAGCACACATGCTGGCTTTGGGGATCCAGTTCTTGGCCAGTTTCCAGTAGCACAGGCCCAGAAACCTGCTCAATGTCCCTGCAGGGTCTTAATACTCAGGGTCATCAGGCACTGTCCTGGAGTACCGCCTCGACTCCCTTCTTATCTCTCCCTTAGGGGATGCTCTCACTTACCATAACGGATGGAAGTTCACGACTTTTGACAGAGACAATGATATTGCCCTCAGCAACTGTGCGCTGACTCATCATGGTGGCTGGTGGTATAAGAACTGTCATTTGGCCAACCCTAATGGCAAATATGGGGAGACCAAGCATAGTGAGGTAAGTGACAGGGACATATCTTTTCTATCACAAGCTTTGTCTGTTTGTACTCCCAAAGTGACACTGTCCAGGTCAGTGTGGTAGCCCCGCCCCCTCTCTCTAAATCTTTCAGTGAGGGCAGGAGAACATGATCCAGGCTTCAAGATGTCCAGACAACAGACACTATAGTGTCTGCACTGTACGACCGCACCCTACAGGGTCTGCACTGTACGACCGCACCCTACAGGGTCTGCACTGTACGACCGCACCCTACAGGGCCTGAACTGCACTACCGCACCCTACCAGGCCTGAACTGCACTACCGCACCCTACAGGGTCTGCACTGCACTACCACACACGTTCTCAGCTGCAGGTGGGCTGTCACTCATTAACGCAGATCATTGATGTGAATCACATGCCATTTCACTTCATTTTTAAGTTTCTTTTGTAATCTTTATGAGACAGGGTGAGTCTCATCTAGCCCAGGCTGACCTTATGCTTGCCCTATAGCTGAGGCTAATTGTAAACCCATGATCTTCCTGCCTTTACCTTGTAAATTCCGGGATTTGTCACCACATCTGACTAAATTTTTGTTGTTGTTCATTTGTTTACATAAACAAATAGCATTTGTTTGATGTTTAGCCTAGGCTGGCCCTGGACTCTTAATCCTGCTACCTTAGCCTCCTGAGAGCGGGATCACAGGTGTTCGCCACCACACCTAGCTCGTAGTGTGCCTTATTAATTCACAAACAGACCCTCCTATAGATTGTGTTACTTTAACAAGGTTAGGTGATTTAGAAACAGGACATGCATGGTGGTGGTGGCAGTGGTGGCGCACGCCTCTAATCTGAGCACTTAGGAGGCAGAGGCAGGTGGATCTCTATGAATTTGAGGCCAACCTGGTCTACAAAGCGAGTTCCAGGACAGCCATAGCTGTTACACAGAGAAACTCTGTCTCAAAAAAACAAAAACAAACCAACAGAAAAAAAAGGGGGGAAGAAAGAAAGAAAAGAAAACAGACATGAGTATATATTTCATAGTTCTAGAGGCTGCCTAATCCACGATCAGTGCCCACGTATTCATTCTTGATGGAGCCTTGCTTCTTGGCTTGGAAATAGACACCTTCCAGCTATATCTTCACACAATACAGAGAGGCATTCTGACCTCTTTCTCTTCTATTGTGGGGGCATCTAAAAATGAACTCCCAGAGAACTGCCTCTGAATATCACCAATCGGGGCAATAAAACTTCAATGTGCAGACTTTGGGGAGAGCACAGACATTCTGTTCAGAAGCAGACACTTCATTGTCTTTCCCATTGTCTCTGACAGAGCTGTTCCTTTCAGTCCCTTGATCACTAGATGAGCAGATTCTACTTTAGTTCAGACCCATCCTTGGCTCCACTTTAACCCAAGTCACCAAGAGTCTGCTGCAAACACCCTGTTCCCTTCCCTCTGTCATGACTGTATTCAAGGCGGAGTGTATGTGAGCGCTCCTCTTGTGCGGACTTTCCTGTCAGTACTTTCTGGGACCTCCATGACCCTTGCTTATCAGTGTGACTCTTTGCCAGCTGTCAGACATCTGCCGACCCCTCTTGGATTCTTGAAAATTGTACTTTCCTATACTCACTATCAATCTCCTATCCTTCATAAGCCTGTCCTGAGTCTCTAATTTCCAAGCAAGTCCTGATCCTGGCCTTTATGAAGCCACCTCTCCCCGGAACTCAGACATACTAATATTACCATAAATATTAGCGCCTCTCAAATCCAGGTACATTTTTATTACTTTGGTCCTTACTAGGTAGCTAGGATTCCCAATCCTCATATGATTTTCTTTTTCAAAGGGAAGAAGAAATTTGCCCCCAGGGCAATGAGGAGTGTTGGCCCATGAATCATGGCGGCAGCATGCGGGCTGACCAGGGGAAGCCTATGGTCAGAAATCAAATATTTGAAATGAGCAGCCAGCATGCCCTAAACCATTCCTGCATTTGCTAATAAAAGACATTCATCTGGTTAATGTGCTTTTCTTGGTCTGCAAGGCATTTAGCTTCTTGTTTATTATTTACCTCACAAATTAAAATACATAAAATTGGCCACTTGGGCTCTTTATTGGCCAGGTTGCAAGGTTATTGAGTGAATTAAATATTATTGGGCTCACCAGTCAAAAGACATAAAATGAAATTTTGTTTTCAGCAGGCCATTTGTTACCCCAACACTAATATCTGAACAGTCTAAATTGAAAATGATTTTACACAATTGGCTAATTAATATATTTATTTTTGCCTTTTAGTTTTTGGAAAAGAACAGAGTAAAGCAATAACTGGTTTACCGATCTCTGCTTAGATTTAGCTTCTTGTCATCCTTATACTCTGGCCTCTCCCACATCCGTTTTCTCGCCATGGAGGCTTGTCCACCCAGTTTGTCAAATTCCAGGAGAGGGTGCATGATCTGGCCCTCCTGTCTTGGGTTATAACCTGTTCTTACTGGAACTTCCTCTTCCTTTTCCTCCTCTTTCAGAGAGGGAGTGACTTCACTCTCTAGGATCCCCTCTACCATAAACCACCTTACTTTTCTCCCAAATACTTTTTCTTCATGTAGACTTGTTTGTTTGTTTTTTAGGGTGTGAACTGGGAGCCGTGGAAAGGTCATGAGTTCTCCATTCCTTACGTGGAGCTGAAAATCCGCCCCTTTGGTTACAGCAGAGACCGTTTCTCCGGCAGAAGGAAGCGGTCCATAGGAGAAAAAGCAAGAATGTTCTGAGGGCTGATTTGAGCCTGTCTTCACAGGAGACAAGACAAGCTTAGGGCAGGCGGGTGGCCGTGACTGGGAAGCTGAAGTCTGAGGGATGTTCATAGCCTCTAACTTCTTAGATTGCTGGATACCCGCAGGGCTAACGATATCATCACACTTCAAGTTTTAGAGGTTCCTACCATGTCACCTGCATGTTTGCCAGTCTCTACGGAGGGCCCCGAAAATCAACAATGTAATTAGACAGTTCATATGGATGGGATACAGTGTTGGAGCCATATGGTTTTTTAAGTCCATCTTTAATAACAGCTGTATTGGACTAGGGTGAAGAAATGAACCATCCAGTAGATCACCAACTAGAAATCTTTAGAAATTGGAGGAAATCTATGTATACATCCGATGATATAGATCTCTCTAGAAGAAAAACGGAAAGTGAGGTTCTGATCCCTCAGAGGTCAGAGCTGAGGCAACCTGCTACTTGTCTCTGGTTCCTCCTGAGTTTTGAAGGAAAAGTATAAATCTTCCTCCTTTTAAATTTTTTGTGTGATGAAGAAGGGCAGAGAGAGCACCGTGGGGCCCCGATGCCTTCGTATTTAGCTAAGTTCTGACTGATCTCTAACATGCTGGAGACCAAAGCTCCCATTTTATTGCTATTTTTAACCGCCCCCTTTCCAGATATTTGCATAATCTCTTTCCTAGATCTGCATATGTTGTAAATAAATTTGCAGTCATTTCAACTTTAAATAATCTGTCTCTCTAAATAACTGGTATTCCCCCCCCCAAGTCTTCCCTGGCTCCCGCTCGGGCCCATCAGTCCTCAGCCTCCCTCCTTCCCTGCTCCCCACACTGGAATCTCCCTCATCTCATCCTTTTTGTGTGTCTGGTATCATTTTGGAAGGTTTTCTGTAGCCAAGTCAGTGACCATTGAAGTAACTTAAATTCCTATTCAAGAAAAAAAATAAACAAACCATTTGATTTTTCAAAATCGCCTTGTGTTATTTTCTTCACTTAAGTGCACTTGAATTCTAAATTTAATGTAAGTATAAGTGAAGGCACAATTTGAGCATTATCCAGGAATGCCATTGACTGTAGTCGTACTTGTGTGATGAAAAAGCATGCTCTTTGGAATGCAGCAGAAGTATGAGGGGAGGAAGGCAAATGTTTGAGAAGCTGCGCTTCCCCCTCTGGTCCAGGCTATACATTGTTGCTTAGCTTTCCCAGGTTTAACCTCTGGGTCAATGCCAAGCCACACCCAGGAAATCACTTCTGTCAAGCTTTCAAATTTCCAGTCTCCACACCCCCTAGTAAAGCCACAGCAACAGCTAGATCTGTCTGCTAATGAGCGGGCTAAATGATGCTCACTAGGGGTTGGGGCTAATTATTAAAAAGGTGCGTGCCCATTGGTCATTGATTCAAGAATGTAGTAAGCCGTGGCCTGCTAGAGAAACAGATGAACGAGTCATGCTCAGTCCTGGAGCTGAGGGAGCTCAGAGGCTGTCATTTATTCGACACTTACTATTTAAATCTTATCCTGTACCAGGCTCTGTGCCGAGTGTCAAACCTATCCAAATAAACAAAGCATTCACGAACATACTTTGTTCTACGTAGTCTAGCCAAAGGTTGACAATAAACAAATGATGCTTCTACTCCAGCGGTGGCGATTGACAGTAAATGACCAATCATCTCTCATGTTGGAGCCTGACAACAAAAACCAAGTCAATTTTTATGACTTCAAGTGATCACTGCTGAGGGGAGTCACGGAGGTGGATAGTGATGGAGGCGGGGACTTTGAAGACTTTCTGGAGGGGAGATATTTTCAGGACAGGTTCTTGGAGTCTTGGTACACTTTTATTGGGGCTTAAGCCCGAGGTAACTTTCTCCTCTGTCTTGGGTCCCTCTGTAGAGCCTCCAAGCTCCATCTAGGTCCTCTCCTCAGATTCCCTTCTGCAGCATACTGTGCTTGTTTGCCCAAAGAGGCCTCATCTCTGCAGATCAGAGTCCTTGGGCTCATCCTGGTGGGTTCAAACCTTTTGCTGCCTTGGCAAAGTGGATTCAGTTCCCAGCACTGGACTGGAGCCAGAGATGGCAAACACCAACTTTTAACAGGCTTCTTACATATGCTTGTTAAGACATTGTCTTAGTTGGTGTTCTATTGCTGGGAAGAGACTCCATGAGCACAGCAACTGTTTTCAAAGAAAGCATTTAACTGGGGCTGGCTTACAGTTTCAGAGGCTTAGTTCATTATCGTCACAGCGGGAAGCATGGTGGTATGCAGTCAGACATGGTACTGGAGAGGTAGCTGAGAGTTCTACATCCAGATTCACAGGCAGCAGGAAGAGAGAAAGAGGCACTGGGCCTGATTTGGGTTTTTGAAATGTCAGAGCCTACTGTCCAGTGACACACTTCCACCAACAAGGCTACACCTACTTAAACAAGATCACACCTTCTAATCTCTCTAAAGTAGTGCTACTCCCTGATGACCAAGCATTCAAATATCTGAGCCTGTGGGGCCATTGTTATTCAAATCACCACAGATGTAGATTGGTAGACTCCCTCCTCAGATGACCCATTGCTTGGACTGGGTACTTCTCTAAGTAGTTCTGCTGTTAAAGCCACCTATAGCCTTTGTTCTGCAGGAGGCTTTGGTGGTACCAGATGATACCATGTACATCCTAAGTTCATTGACCCGCAGGGTTGCTCCACTGCTGGCCACTGTAGTAGTATGAGAGAGATTGGGGGCTGCATTAGCATATTTTACAAATATAACAAAGTCCTATGTTGCTATGAGAAATCTTTAGCTGACTGTGATGGTTTGAAAGAAAATGGCCCCCAAAGGGCGTGGCACTACTAGGAGCTGTGGCCTTGTTGGAGTAGGTGTTGTCCTGTAGGAGAAAGTGTGTCACTATAGGGGTGGGCTTTGAGGTCTCCTTTGCTCAAGCAACACTCAGTGTGTCTCACAGTTGTTTCCTGCTGCCTGTGTTATCAGGACATAGAACTCTCATCTTCGCCAGCACCATGGTTGCCTGCATGCTGCCATGTCCCCTCATGACGATAACGGACTAAATCTCTAAAACTGTAAGCTGGCCCTAATGAAATGTTTCCTGTATAAGAGTTGCTGTGGTCATGGTGTCTCTTCACAGCAATAGAAACCCTAACTAAGACAATGACCTTCAAAGATTCTACTGTGAGCAGGGAAGGGATTCATTTTCAAGGAGTATTTAGAGTGGGCCACAGCCCAGTCCCAACCTTCCTCCATGCTGCCCCTTGCTTTGACGTGGCCAGCCCCCCAGTTCATTCCAGTAACTGAATACAGGCTTAGGAAATGGGTTCCCGGCAGATCTGCTTTTCAGGGACGGTCAAACACTTTTCTTAGAGTCAGGTGGGTTCCTCAAAGTTTTAAAGCTTAAAGGAAGTCATCCCATGCTTCAGGATGACCCAAAGTGAACAGAGGTTTGAAGAGTGGAGATACACTGGAAGCCAGGAGCAGAGCATGGGCCAGGACGTCTGTCCCACAAGCTTTGATAAAGTTTCCCGAGGTTGTCTATTTTTGCGCATGTGCAAGGTAGAGCTGCGTAGGCAAACCGATCAACTCTCAGAAGTGTGTGGAGAGACAACTTGGAAACTAATCCGGATGGTGGTGGCTTAAGGAGAAAGTGAGTCGCTAGGGGTATGGTTGGCACTGTGGTGTGTGTGTGTGTGTGTGTGTGTGTGTGTGTGTGTGTGTGTGTGTGTAATTCCACCAAAATTATCAGAGCATCAGGCCTAGAAAGACAGACTGAATGGCGAGGGTAGCAGCCAGACAGCTGGAAGAGTAAGGCTATGCCTGAGACAGGCAACGTGGCTTCTCAGTGGGTGAGAAGACCAAGGAACCCGTGGAAAGGACAAGCAGGGATTCTTTGCTGCAACGCTATACTGTCTGTTCACATTGCCCGTCAGAGCAGGTGTGAGCTTTTGTTCATGCCCCCCTCCCCCCAGAGAGTCCCCTTCAGTGGGTCTCGGGTGAGTTCTCTGCATCAGAGCTTTTCAAAGTTCCCTAGGGAACTCTAACAAGGACCCAAGTGGGAGAGCCCTGCATTTCCCTTGGTTACTTTCTACTTCTTTTACTGAGACATGCTCTTTCTGAACCCAGGACTCACAGATTTTAGTCTGTCAGTTTGTTCTGCCTCCTCTGTGTAAAGATTGACGTCAGGTGGGCTGCCACACCGGACGAGCATTTACCTCCAGACCTCACACCTAGGCAGCAGTTTCTTTCTCCACGGAGCTATTTCCCTAGTCTTCATGCTGTTTTTAATCGGCACATATGGATGGGGAAAGTGTGACATTTCAATATGCTTATACAATGTGACAGGATCAGATCAGGGTGACTGACATATGCATCGCCTCAGACATTTATCCTATCTTAGTGTTGAGAACATGCAAAATCTTCTCTACTAGTTATTTTGAAGTATACATTTAATCCTCGTCAGCCAGTTAGTTACTCCACTGTGATACACAACACCGGAATTTATTCCTCCTGTCTGAGAGCACCCTGTACCCCTTAACCACCTGCAAGGGCTGGGGTGGGGTGCATAGGGAAAGGATGGAGGTTCCCAGACCAGCTCACAGCTGCTGTAATAGTTCAGACAAAAGGTAATGATTTCCTTGGTCTGTGTCAGAGAGAGAGCTGTAGAACCAGCAGGATTTAAGGTGGATCGCTTTCAAAGACTAGCTGGTAAACCTCAGAGCTTGAAACTAGTTGAGTGTCATGGCTGCTTCCTCTGGAAATGCGTGGCACTTATGTTTGTCAAGCGAGTTCAAGCATTCTGTTTTATAACTTAGAATTATCAGGGATTCAAGGATTATAAAAGCTAGAAAATACTGTAGGGGAGGGAGAAAAAGGAGAGGGGAGGGAGGGAAAGGGGGAGAGAGAGATAGAGAGAGAAAGAGAGAGAGAAGGGAGTCACACATACACAGAGTCAGAGATTTTTAAAGAATTGTGATATCAAGGAAAGAAAAAAGAAAGCGGTTGCGGGTTGTGCAAAGTGAGGACATGCAGACAAGAAGACATGCAAAGAGCTAAAAGAAAAAGAAATGATGGTGAAAAGCTGCTGGTGAAACTTAGTTACTAGAAAATGTCCCCCACTCCACTTAAAAAAATTACAGGTCATTCACTAAGCCTTTCACCAGGGTCGTGGAGAGGATCAACAGTTCATGTCAATGGGAGCCAATAAATAAGGTTGGAGCCTGAAGCCAGGGGCAAGAGGCCTGCTATACCCAGTCTTGCCAGGAGATGGCAGTGTTGCCTTACCAGGTGCCTCTCGGTTCAAGCGAAACTTTTCTCCAGGAAGTGAAAGTTCTTTCTTCTTGAATAACATCCTCTGGAGAGTTGGTCAGTGGGGTCCAGTCAGCATCCAGCCTGAACTTGGTTGCTTAGGCAGTGTTTTTCCTGGTCTAACACAACAGGTGAGCAGGTGATCCCTGGAAGGGAATTCTAGACTCTGCCTACCCACAACCCGTCTACAACCATGTCCTGGGCTGGGCAGTGAATAGACAGTTCCAGGGGTATTTCCAGACTCTTCCCAAAGTACCTCTGTGCGTGGCTTGCTTCTGTGGATGCCTTGGCTTCCAGTCCCAGTGTTACGTAAATAAGGTTCCCAGGTTAACTCACAAACCCCTGCTCATTATAGAAATAGATGAACTTCTATATAAATAAGGGCAAAGATAGAATAGTTCTAAAGTTGTACTGTAAATTTTAGTCATTTTACATTTGGTTTGTCAGCTTTTTAATTTGTAAAAAGATTTGTTTTAGACTTAATTGTAGGCCCATATTTCTACATGGTATGGCGATCAGAATACCAGGCCACAATTTGCATCTGCCGCACAGGAGGTGGTCACCTAGCCTGTTGCCATCCCTAACAAAGGGTCAGGATGTTTTTCTGCTCCTTCTTTGTCATCTGGAGGATGCCTGAAAAGAGATGTTAATCCAGCCTACCTGACAGAGCAGGAAGATAGGGAGCCCTGACAAAATGGGCATAGAAAGGTGTGGTCAAAGGTGTGGACTTGACCACAGCTGTTTACCTGGTTACCTAGGAAACAGAATGATAATAAATTTCCCCCTTAGTTTATGTTTTGGTATATAAGGCTGTTTGGAGAATAAATGCAGAGGAATTCTCAGGATGTGAATTCAGGATTTCATGAGATTCTCCCACCCGATAAAGCCATGTGAATTGTGTCTTTAATCCCACACCTCTCCTCAAGTCCAGAGAAATAATTTAGGGCTCCAGGCTGGCACCGGACCCTGACACTTAATTATTTTATTTTGTGTGCACAAGTGCTTTGTCTTTATATATGTATATGAACCAGTACACGCCGGGTGCCTATGGAGGCCAGAAGAAAACAATGAATGTCCCGACACTGAATTTACAGATGGCTGTGAGCAGCCATGTGTAGCTGGGAACCAAACCTGGGTCCTCTGTAAGAACAGCAAGTGTGCTTGACCATTGAGCCATCTCTCCAGTCCAGCATTGTAAGTGTAAAGAAAAACAAATGAATGTGGTTCTTTGTTTTGGCTAGCGAAGAGCATTAAGTTTAATTAGGGAGGCCAAGGAGGTGGAGCTTGCTGTGGAACACATGAAAGGGACATTTGGAGGCTTACAGACTTGTGACCAGACCCATGAAGTTCCTAGAAGAAGATTGTGGTCTTCGTTCTAAGTCTTGGTACGCTGGCTTCTTTTCTTGGGGTCTTATTTTCTTTATTTGTGAAACAGGAACCAAATGTGACCATGAGTGCTCCCTACATGCTACTAGGCCCTCTGGAATGGTAGGTGGAGTGTTTGGAGTTTAAGACTTTATATTGTCATTCCAAACTTTTGACTCTTTTTTTTTCCTCAATAGGAGTATAGAAATAGCCAGTTCCAAGGCTGGATTTCTATGAATGGTCAACGGGATGATGAACAGAAGAAAGAGAGAGGTGAGTGAAATCCAAGGGGATAATTTGATTCTCTCCTCCGGAAGTTTTGCCTTTGATTTCTAGAACACCAACCATGCTTTTCCTTCTGGTCACGTTAACAACACTTGAGTGCTCTCCATAAACCAGGTCCTGTGCTAAATGTTTTATGTGCATTCTTCCTGTTTAACTTTTCAAGAACGTCTTAATAGGGGGATTACATCACACAGTGAGCGCTTGTGTGGCCATCAGGACCTGGACTATCCTAGTCTTGAGTCCTAACCCACAATGCCCAGGGACTCTCATCCATTCTGCCAGTGGGAGCTTCCCTTCTCAGTTCACCCCAGCACAACTCTGTTAGACTGACCTCATGCGAGCCTTGGTGTGCATGTCCCTCTGAGACAGCAATGAGCACACTGTTGATGTGGGATTCCCTCCTGTATGCTGTGAATACCATTGGGTAATAAAGAAACTGGCTTGGGCCTGTGCAGGGAATAGAGGTAGGTGGGGAAAGGCTGGGAGGAAGAAGATGGAGTAAGGGAGAAGCCATGTATCCCTGCTGGAACTTTGCCGGTAAGCCACTGCTACGTGGCGTTACACAGATTAATAGAAATGGGTTAAATTAATATGTAAGAGTTAGCCAATAAGAAGCTAGAGCTAAGGGGCCAAGCAGTGATTTAATTAACACAGTTTCTGTGTGATTATTTCAGGGCTAAATGGCCAGGAACCAACAAGCGACTCCCTCCTCCTACACACTGTACTGCAGAGTTCTGTCCCTTTAGGCAGGTTGTGACTCCTCAGGACAGTCTCATAAATGGGACTCAGTGGACTCGGCACATAGTAAAAGCTAAAATATTTTCATGTGTATGCACTGCCATTACTAAATAAAGTGTGACACTTGTCCCCATGGGAATCTGAAAACATCTCAATAAGTTGAACCTATGACAGATACAGTAAATTGTTCAAAGGGATTTATTTGTTCAGTCTTGTTTGCCTGTGACTTTGAATTCAATAACAATCTTAAGACCAAAGGGCAAGCAGCCAGTAGAGTCCTCCAGTGAGTTGAGAATACCAATGGATGATCGCATTGTGCAACTCCATTTCTCACCCAGAGTGTGGGAGGCCTGGGCAGGTGGAGCTGAGGGGCCTTCGGGGAGTGGTGAGCCTGGGAGGAGCCTGGGAGGTATGCTTATGGCCCTCTGGGCAGCCCCTCCTCTGCACTGGAAAGTTTTGCAACATCCTGGAGGAATGAATAGCAGGCTGACTCAAGACTCTGCTCCCTGGTTGTCATGGATGTGTGGTGATAGGGGCTCAAGAATCAACCGAAACAGTGAAATAGCCGGCCTTGGGCAAGACAGCAAACGCGCCACTGTGCTAGCTTCGTCTTAAGCTCCTTTGGAACAACACAGCCGTTCACAAACATTTGCCTACTGTTCCCACAAGATGCTAGCCCCATGCCATGTGGGGTGGTGCTCCTAGACATGGGGTGGCTATTGAACACTTGAAATATGGCTGGCATAATTGAGCTCTGGACTTCAGCTTGATTTAATTTTAGTGAACTAAGCCACATGTGGCTAAGAGTGGCAGACTGAGCCGTGTTGGTAGGGACCATTTCCACCATCTTGTTTGGTTGGCCAGCACTCTAGGTGGCTTCTACTTTAATGACAAGCTAAGCATGGTTGAGAGAGGAATCAGGAGCATCTAATTTACTTCATCTCCTGACTAGTGCAAAGTTGTGGTTGACTTAGAAAAAGGGCGAATGTGCTTATATAAATAAATGCATATGGACACATGTGTATGTGTCCCTCACAGGTACTGCAGGGCTCCTTTGTTTCACAGCCACAGATTAACCTAGATGTCCTGATTTTTTTTTTAAAGTTCTTTAATATCTCTTCCTTTTCCTGTAAGAAGACACTGGTGGACTTCACTGGAGAAATGTTTTCTAAGTGTCTCCAGGGAATATCAGCATGCTGTTCTGCACCCGTTGTTGCCCAGTTCAGTCTCCATGGTTGCCTGCTATACAAAGAGGGGAGAGGTGCCACATTCCTGGTCCTTGGCCTTGAGGTTCTAGGAGGGCAGTGACCAGTCAGGGAGAATACCTCCATCTGTCATTTCTGAGTGAGACTATCTCGGTGACAAGACAGCAAGCAGCTTACTCCAATGTGCAAGGAGGATTTCAGTTTCAAAATATTTATTTAAATAAAATTTATGTGTATTTTAATTTTACAGGAAAGACACTGACAAATACTGCACAACTTTGATCATTTATATATTCTTTTTTAAAAAAGTGACTGCTCTTCTTTTACATTTTCCTGTTCTTTTTCTCCTTCTCCCAAGAAATCAAAAGAATCCACTGAACAATAGATAAATACCCCACTGACCGCATCTGAGTGTAGACCAGAAGACCCCTCCCCAAGCCCATGCCAGTTTAGAAGGCTTCTTCTTTATGAATCCTCTTCAGGAAAAAGTTTTAAGAGATTTATTTTATGTGTACAAGTGTTTTGCCTGCATGTATACATGTGTACCATGTGTGTGCCTGACACCTGGGTCTTCGATAAGAGCAACAGGTGCTCTTGACTGCTGAGCCATCAGCCCCACTGAAGCCTCGGTTCTCCACTGATTCACCCTCCCCAGATGGGTCAGGCAGACACAGGTCCTGAGCAGCCCACCCCTACCCCTTGACTGTATCTGTGGCAGCTCTGGGATGGAGTATGAGGGGGAAGAGGTGCAGAGTCATGAGGAACGAACTGGCGTGACGCAGGGAGAAGAAGCGCTAAGAGAAGGATGGAGCAGAGTGAAGCAGGGAGACCGGACCTCTGCTCCCCAGCGGCGATGGGAGGGGCTTATCACATCACGGCCAGTACCGTCCTAGGTGTTCTACAAAGGCTGTCAGAGAGGTTGTGATGGGAAGGGGTCAGGAAGTGGTGATCCAATCAGGGTTGGGACTCCTGGATTCCAGGAAATGAAAGCAACTGAGAACTGATTTTCTGGGTGCTGTCTGACAGGAACTGGTTCAAGTCCATTTGATAAAAAGCAGTAGGTACACTGTGTCTGGAGACAGAGGCCTTGTTATGGCATCAGTGACAACTGGCTGCTGTCTTAATTCAAACTGGCAGCCAGTTGTCACAGAAACCATGTGATTTGTGTGGTCCTTGATGCTGGTGATCCAGTCCCGCAGACCGTTGGTTATCTGACATCCCATCTTTGCTGTCTGGCTCTACCTCTACCCAAGTCTTCTGCCTTAGGGTGACTGAGAGTTAGAGGTGGGAAGGGCACCTAATGGGTAGTAATTGACAGAGAGGGGCATGTGGTATGTGGAGAAGCCTGGCCATTGTGACATGTGGCAGACAGCCAGGTGAACTATAACAAGTTCCCCATGTGACACAGGGGCAGAGAATCAGGAAGTGCTCTCTGGTCAAAGAGGCCTGTGACATTGGGGTTTTGGAGCAGAGAGTGAATAAGATTGCCCTGTCTGGTAGAAGACCCGGATGTGAGAGCCACCACGAGCTAGCCATGCTCCAATGGCCGGAAGTAGCATCATGAGTACTGGGCAACCCACGTGAGCAAGCAGATACAGCTTTCCATTCCCAGCCTCATCACATTCAGGGGCTTTCCTTGCTACTGAAATGTCATAATTTGAATATGCCGTTAATTAGACAGTGACTTGCCACTTTTCTATAATGGTCTCCATGGGGGGAAATATTTAAAGAGCTCCCCAGTAGATGTGCAAATGAGCTGTTAAGAGTCCAATCCATTTCCAAGTTTGGGATTTCTCTGCCTTCATAACATGGCCACAGTATAATCAAAACACCGAACAGTTCGTTCTCTTAGCTGTAGCCTAGGGGAGTAGAGGCTCTCCTCCACTCAGAACAGAGCTTGTGGGCATGTCCTCAGGTACCACAGGGCACATAGGTCAACCCTGCTCTCAATACATAGTCTCATCTTTTGTAGCAGTTAGTGGGGTATCTCAAAAGAGCGGGTCACTTGGGGGGGAATCATGAGGTATTACAAGTTTATCCTTAACATCATTGTATAACCATCCAGTTATGAGTACCTACTGTGCACAAGATATTTGCCTGAGCATCAACATAAATAGCGACGAACGACTTTACAATTTAATCTTCCATTTAAACTATGGTTTCTGTAGCCCACCTCCAACACACCATGCACTGCTACAAGTGCAGGGGATTGCTTCCGGGGTGTGCGCTGCTTTTGAGACTGGACTTGGGATGACCTTACGTCTTTCCTTTCTGGAAACCTTCATCCACACAGAACATAGCTAGCTCATGTGGGGCATCTCCTTACCCATACTATCTGCATATATATTGTATGGGCGCATAACTGCAGCCTGTTGAAGAGAATAAATGGGTTTCCATGGCTTTCTAGCAGTCACTGCCAAGAGCTGCTCATCGCTGTTTAGGAAAGGGCACCTTGCTGAGTAGTTATGGGGTGATGTCCCCGAGCAGTCTTGGGGGACCACATTAAACACCTGCCAGTGGTAATGAGGACCTTGTCGTGAGATGCAAGCAAAGAGCTTCGAATGGGTTTGGAACCATACTTTAAACTTTTAGGCATAGGTGAAAGGTCAGAAGCATCTAGGAACCACTATCTATGTCTGTATCAATGTACAATGGGGTGGGGGACTGTACCAGGTTCCTGGAATGTTCAAATGTATCTCCAGTAAAATACTATGTTGGTAGAGGAATAGGAAAGCACCCATTTCCAACCTGAATGGCATATAGACAGCACATAGGGCCTTGCATGGTTATTTAATTGTGCATACGTGCCTAAATCTGGACTTGTCTTCCCATAAGACATTTCTGCAAGTATGTATATTTGAGCAAAGTACATATTAAATGGCCACATGGTAAACAGAATAAACTATTCCATGTACCTGTTGTCCAAATATACATACATATAATGGCTGTGTATATATACTCAGACTCCATCTAAAGTGCATGTATACATGCTTTCTGTGCTTTTGTGATAGAGTATACCAGAGACAGTGTAAAACATGCTTGGGACTACAACACAGATCACTGTTATTGAACACATAGCTGCCAAGACAGTGGAAGAATTGTCCATATGCTGCCATCCATTGGGATGCTCAGTCTGACATTTGCTCCTTGGTTGAAGTAATCTGTAGGCATGAGTGCACCACTGTTAAGGCTCCTCCTGAGTCTCTGTGGTTAGAAGGAGGCTAGGCTTGAAGGGGAGGACACTCTGCTTCCTTGCTCACTAAATAGGCAATGATGGCCTCTTCTCCATCTGGAGAAGTTTGGGCTGAGCAGAGATCCAGAGGTCTTCATCCTTCTTTTTCTTCTTCTTTTTCTTCTTCTTTTTGTTTGGGTCTGGCTGTTGGCCGCTCTTGGGTGGCCGGCTGCAGCAGCAGTGGCAGCAGATGAAGAGGAGTGTAAGAACCACCACCAGGGGCAACCCCAGGAGGACAGCTAGGCAGACAGTGTTGAAGATGCCCCTTTCGTGTCTGGTCCGGATGGTTTCCCAGATAGAGTTGAAGAAGGAACTATTTCTCTCCATGGTGCTGGGCTAATGTGGGGCCAGAGGATCCCAATTACCTAACAAGCCCTGGGCTCCACAGTGCTGGCCACTTGTAACTGATTCCTCTTTTGGCTTCGGGGTTGAGCATGCCACCAGGAGCACCTGGAGAGAGTAAAACAGACAATTCAAGAGAAATGCAGAGGAGATGCATTTTTAGTGTCACTGGTTTTATGCTTAGAAAGGAGAAGGAATCAGTGATTTGTGGAGCTTATTGAAATCATATTGAGGTTCAATAAACGAAGTCCATGTAATGAGTCAATAACTATTAACCCATTCTCATAATGTACATACATGGTATTGGGCTTAGTACAAAAAATTAATATTATATCAGATGTGGTACATACTAGGTGCTCAGCAGTTTTTGGACAGATTAATCAGTGTGTACCATGTGTTTTCTGGTTAATTCTCCCCCTATGTCCTCTAAAGTGATAAGTCTCAATCTTTTTTCAACTGTAGTTCACCTGGCAGGTAATGAACGTGTGTTTCCCATACGGTAACTTCATGTTATCGTTTTTGATGCTTCCTAGAGCTCAAGCACAAGAAGACATTTCCTCTTCCCAGGTAAGAGTCCTCAGTCCTCATCTCACTACATCCCTGCCGCTGGGTGCTTGCTCTTTTCCCCACTCCCTAGTTCCACCCTCCTTACACCCCACTCCTGTGTCTGGTCCTCTCTGCTTTCTACCTTCTCTGTCTTCATCATCCCACTTGCTACCCCCAAACAAACCTTCCCAGTCTCTTCCCTGCCTGGTCCTTTTTTCCTTGGGGAGAGAAGCCTAATAGCCCCTGGGAACTGATGCTTGGGAACAGGCATGGGGCCCCTGTTCCAAGCTCAGGAGACAGGAGTCATCCTCCTATTCTTGTATAAGTAGATTCTCTTCCTTTGCGCCTCCTCCTCTCCACACATATCCTAGGGAGCAGCTCTCAGGTGTAAAGTCTCAGCGGGTCCCATGGATTCTGGCATTCACAAGTTCTTGTTTTCAGAGATAACTTTGGGAACAGACATGATTTAGAGAAATAGAGGAAACCCCTTGCTGTGTAACACATTACCCTGGGCTCAAATAACAAGAATAGCTGGTTTCCAGGCTGGAGACTTCTGGCCAGTTCTTTCATTTGAGGATGACAGATGCGAGGTCTGGCGTGGTGAAGCTGGATGTCTGAGGCTACATGGCGCTATAGGGGACACCCAGAGTTTTGGATAATAAACTCAGCATCCTCTCAAGGTTGCTGATAAGCAGAGGATGATAATGATGTGAATTATATTGCATTTCCCTTGGCACTTTGCTGACCAACAGGGTCTCCATAGGTCAACCATATAGGCTTGAACTTATTGTCACCCAGCCATGGACTTCTGAGCAGTTGGGGCATCTTTTTAAATGAGCAATAGGATGGTGCTGTGACTATAGGCAGGTCTGCCAGGAGGCCTGTGTGTATCCTGGGCTCCAAATTCTAGATTCGTTCAGGTTTGGTTCTGTTTCCTGGAGGCTAAAGGTGTGCTCCACACACAGTGGTAGATTACAAGGTTCCCTAGAGGCTGTCTTGGAAGAGGTATAATTCCTTGGATAACACGATCTATAATTGTCCTATATACTTAGTGGCCATTTGCCCATCCCAGCTTCACCTGGACTGTTCTGCTGAAATTTGGCCTCAATCAAAGTGGTATTTTTTGCACAGATTGGCATCTATTAGTGTACCCCATGGCCCACAGTAACCAAAGCAATGCCACAAAAATACAACAATGATTTTAGCCTATTTTTAAAAGCACTTATTATGTGCCAGGCATTGTTCTAGGCATGTTCTGTCTATTAATTCACTCCCACCGACTCATTATTACCGTGTGCAGCAAATGCTATCATTCTCCATCCTTCAGCTAGAGATGCAGGCATGAGTCACAAGACACATGAGTGGCAGAGCTGGACTTACTCATTCTGGGAAGTGTGGCTCTAGATCTCCAGTGAGTGAACTGCTCCAGGCCTCCTAGTCCTTTGTATGAAATTAACCCATTTTTGGCAAGCAGCCCAGGATTTGTAGAACCTTACAATCCTTGGCTGTTTCTCAGACTGACTTAAGCATTTATCCCACTCTACTGTAGAGCAGTCTGCAAAGAGATTGATTTCCCAGTGTGAGACACTTCCCAAATGTATAAAGAGACCCAGGAGAAAACCCAATTCCATCCTAAGTGCAGGTTTACAGAAAGTGTAAGTCAAAACTAAAATCAACATGCAACAAAGTGAAAAGGACTCTGGAAAGCCTTGTCCTCTCACTGGGGCATTGCATAAGTCCCTGGGAGGGCTGGAGACACTCATGATGTGGATCTGCCTATACTCCATTTCGATTCCAAGACTCCAGGCTCCTTGAAGAGAAAACTAACCATTGGTACAAGCCATAATTCCACAGCACCTCCCAGGCATACAACACACACATATACACACACCCCATAACTCCTTAGTTCCCCCAGTCTCACACACACACACACACACACACACACGCGCCATAACTCCATAACCCCCCAGTCACACAACACCCCCCCATAACTCCTTAGTCCCTCCAGTCATACACACACACACACACACACACACACACACACACACACACACACACACACACACACCATAACTCCACAGCTCCCCTCCCCCAGCCACATACACATATGCCACAACTCCTCAGGCACCCCCTGAGCCACACACACATAAGCCATAACTTTACAGGATCCTCCCTCCGCTGAGCCACCCCGCAAGGACTTCTCTTCTGAATTTCCCTTGTCTTTTTCCCATAGTCCTTTGCATTGCCTCAGTCTTGTATACCCAGTATGTTTTGTATGTTTTGGTTCATTTAGAGCAGTGGTTCTCAACCTTTCTAATGCTGCAACCCTTTAACACAGTTCCTCATGTTGTGGCGACCCCCTGCAACCATAAAAGTATTTTGTTGCTACTTCATAACTGTAATTTATCATGGTTATAAATGGTAATGTAAATATCTGACATGCAGGATATCTGGTATGAGACTCCCAAGGGGTCTCAACCCACAAGTTTTCTGTTCTGTTGTGGGAGGATTTGGGTGATTTCTTCTCAGTTGATCCCAAACATAGCCATCCTGGGACCAAGGGCTCCTTGCACAGTATCTGTGATTCACGTTCTATGACACCAAGACCACAGTTACTCATAGACTGTTCTACACTGGGTGGTGCCGGGCTCTGCAAGGAGGAGAAGGGCATCCGTGAGAGGAAGGACACTGAGCCATGAAGAATGTTAGGGCAGTTTCCAGCCACTTAGAAATTACCTTAAAGATAATAGGATTTTGATTGAGAACTGGGCAAAAAGGATATTTAAGCATCTTATGTCTAGAATACGAATGGAAGAGCAGGCTGCTTTCCAATAGCCCGAAGCCCAGAGTGGGAGAGGTGGAGACTGGAGAGCAGTGAGAAGGGCCAATGGCAGTTACGGTAGAGCATGGCCTTATGTGGGAGTGATGCAGCAGTCACTGAGATCCGAGCTGACATTTAGGAAAAGATCACAGATCTGAGAAGCTCTGTAAAATATTGAAAGAGAGCCCTTTATCCATTTAACAAACATTTATTGGACATTTGATTTGTGCCAGAGTCTGTGCCAGGCATAGTAGATTCAGCAATGAATGACAAAGTTATAGTTTCTGACACCAGCTTTTAGAGCCCAGGGCAGTTATTATTATTGAAGGATTGTGTCATCAAAGACAAATATAATAAGCAAATTCTAACTTAGATTGCTTAGTTGGCTGAAATAGAAGCATGCATTTGAATTATGTGTTTATCTCAACGTCCCAGGCTCTCCTACCCTCCTTCCTTTGTCTTAAACACGTCCGTCCTGTGGCACCTAAATTAGCCTTTGAATAAATAGATTTCTTTTCAACTAAAGCTAAGTCAATAATTCACTTCTGCATTCTTAAAGGTACTGGTTAGAGTCAACTCTCCACCCAGTCAGAGAAAGTACTCATTAACATTTGGGAGCCCAGTCTGGGGAAAATTTGATAAAAAGGTATTCTTAATATTTTTTAATCTAAGAATTCTTGTCTAGGCTCCCTGGGTTACTTGCTGAGCTCTGCTAATCCATAGCATTTCATTAGTATTTATGAGCTTTGTGTTATTAGTGTTTTCAGGAAACAATCAAATATCTCCTTAGTGGTATGAATGAAAAGTTAGGGCTTCCACAGGATAGTAAGCAAAGGAAGTCACACGTTGGGCTGCATGGACTCAGGGAAGAGCCTATCCTTTTGTTGCTCTCAAGTATCGCTGTCAGAGAAACATCATCTATTCTTGTAAAGTGAACAATAGGTGCCAGTCAATCTTCGTGTTTGTGGGGCTGGGTTTGAAAGAGAGCGAGAATGGGGGAAAGTTACCTTCAGTTTCCTAGAAACAAAATATTCTCAATCTCTCCAATCCTCCATAGTACCTAGCTAGGGAAAGAGATCTTCATTCATTGTTGTTTCTCCACCAGCTTCTTTCTGCCTGAGCGTGAGGTGATGTTGGGAAACACAGTACTAGAGCCAGAGGATCTGGGTTTGAGCCTCAGATTAACCTGCGTGACCATGGCAAGTTATTGAACCTCAACTACAAAATGAAGCTAATAAGCATCTGCACGGTGCTGTGAGGTCAAAACAGTCAAGTTCATTTCATGCATTTTGTAAACTGTAAACTATGCAAACATGATCCATAAAACAGCAGGTTCTCTCCAATAACAACAGGTTAATTCCAGCTCTGAGCTTTTGCTTCCCATCTCGAACCTCCAAGCCTCACCCTCATTGTTAAAGAAGCACTACCTCAAAAGCTGGTCCTCAGGGAGGAGGCTTTCAGTTCAGTTCTAGCTCAGGGACCTCTCGACCCTGCGTCTGAAGTTATGATGTCTTCAGCAATAGGGACTTACCTTCCACCTCTGGGAGGTAACCAAGGGCAACAACAATAGGTCGTATGTTTTGTAAACCTCTTGGACAGCCTTGACCAACAGCTCAATAGAGGGCTTCTAATACCTGGTGTTGGGGTTTTGTTAGGTGGTCTTTGGCTCTTGGAGGGAGCCTTGTCAACCCAGATGGGAAATTTTCATTTAAACTATATATATAGTTTTATGTACAGATGTGTGTGTATTCTAGGCGTTTTGTTTTAGTTTTTTGGTAGATTGTCACTAGTATGTTTTCTTATGACTTTTTCAGACATTATTACTGTTATGTTACCCTCCTTCTATATTTACCTCTGTCCTCATTCCTAATTGGTGCACCTCCATTGTTCTCATCTTTACCATCAGATTATTTGTACTTAGCTATTCCCCGCTTTATTATTCTCACACTCCCACCCCAGATGTGGTCCCTTTTTAGTTTCCTGGTTTCTGCAGTTGCTCTAGGCTATATACTCACATCTGAAGATTTGGAGCTAGGAGCCTCAGATGAGAGAGAACGTGATGACATTTGTCTTTCTGTGTCTGGGTTACCTCACTCAGTATGATCTTTTCTAGTTCCATCCATACAGGTATGTAAAGTTCATGATTTAACTTTTCTTAACAGCTAAGTAGTTTTCTATATGCACAACAATATCAGAGGAAGCTTCCAAAGGAGGGAGGAAACCCAACCAACAACCTTACCCAGCTATGGCACTATGAACCATGCAATGGTCAGCATGATGCAATAAGCATTTGGGTGCAGTAGTGGCACACATACCTTGGTGGTAACCAACAGTTTCCTATATTGGACTTGAGATACACTCAACAAGAGGGAAACCATGCCTGGTACTGGAAACCTAGCTAACTACCTGGGGCTACTGAAGTCATGTATTTTGGGGGAGAACCCCACCTGCTGCTTTACAAAACCAGCATAATTCCTAACAGAAGAGTTAATGACCTAATAGCCTCCTGTGGGCCGGTAAACAAACACTGGACAGGAAAGTTGACTTGATTGATAACACCTATGGGCTATCAGTATCTGGAAGAGAGTCCAAAGAATAGTGTATCCTCCTAAACAAAGGAATTTCTCTTTCTCCAGAAAACATTCCCTCCTGACAAGGTGACCATCCCAGCCTCCTTTGGTAATTGTCACTTTGAAACTGCAGGGGGACTGATTTGAAGATGGAATCTTCCATTCCCAAAGTCCCCTTTTCTAAAAACCCAACCCTCTGAACCAGGTGCTCTAAGTCTCTATTCCCAAGGATAGATTGGTATCCTTCATCCTTCTGGCTGAAGAACAACCTGCTCCTGGAGAAGATTTATTCTGTCTTTTATTTCCACATCATCTCAATCAATCTGGTCCAACACTAACTACATTAGAATTATTTGTCCTTATTGTTAAGTTGGGAGCGTAGACCCCAGCCCCTCACCTCCAGGCCTGAGAATTGTATTGGTCTGGACTCCAAATCCCAGAATGCCAGGTCCTGACCCCTCCCTGGGGAATCCCATTAAACCTGGATATTTTTTAATTCGAATTGTGATTTGGCTTGATTGGGATTTTGCGTCGGTGGAGAGCTCGCGTTAGGAAAAAAATCCTAACACTTATATCCACAGATAGTAGTCCTCACCCTTCATAAAAACAAACAAACAAACAAAATCCTGCTCTTTGCAACAGATGGGGAGACCATTACTGAAAACCACTACCAATCAAAATGCAAAGTGTTCCAGTGAATATATTTACAATGCAACGCCTGCACCTAAGGCTCAGGGACCATTGTGGAAGAGGGGATAGAAAGATTGTTAAGAGTTTGTCATGAGATTGTGTCTTTATGAATGTTAGAAGCTACACACATAAAATCTCACCATTATGACTGCCTAAAAATGAGCTGAAGGGCAGCAAAGTGGATGGAGAAAGCCCACGAGGCCTCAACCCGACATAAAGAGCTACAGACAGCTAAGGAATTCCAAGAGTGGGAGAAATAGTCTTCTCCAGGGAAGAGCATGCTAATGGGTTATCCAGAGCCAAATGGTCAGCCCTGAGGACATGCATACAGATAGCATGCCACAGCAGTTCTCAACCTGTGGGTCGCCACCGTTTAGGGTCAAACAACCCTTTCACAGGAGTTGCTTAAGATCATTGGAAAACACAAATATTTACATTATGATTTGTAACAATAGCAAAATTACAGTTATGGAGCAGCAAAAAAAATAATAATTGTATGGTTGGGGGATCACCACAACCTGAGGAGCTGTATTAAAGGGTCGCAGCATTAGGAAGGTGGAGAACCACTGTTTTTTTTTATTTTTTTATTCTCTTCCTCCTTTTTTATTGATTTTTATTGAGCTCTACATTTTTCTCTGCTCCCCTCCCTGCCTCTGCCCTTCCCGCTTCAAGTCTCCCCCAAAGTCCCCATGTTCCCAATTTACTCAGGAGATCTTGTCTTTTTCTACTTTCCATGTATATTAGGTCTATGTAAGTCTCTCTTAGTGTTCTCATTGTTGTCTAAGTTCTCTGGGATTGTGGTTTGTAGGCTGGTTTTCTTTGCTTTATGTTTAAAAACCACCTATGAGTGAGTACATGTGATAATTGTCTTTCTGGGTCTGGGTTACCTCACTCAAAATAGCTCCATCCATTTTCCTGCAAAATTCAAGATGTTGTTATTTTTTTCTGCTGTGTAGTACTCCATTGTGTAAATGCCAGTGTGGCAATTTCTCAGAAAATCAGGAAACAACCTTCCTCAAGACCCAGTAATACCACTTTGGGTATATATCCAAAGGATGCTCAATCGTGCCACAAGGACATGTGCTCAACTGTGTACATAGCAGCATTGTTTGTCATAGCCAGAACCTGGAAACAATCTAAATGCCCCTCGACCGAAGAATGGGTAAGGAACCACTGTTTTGTTTTGTTTTTTTAAATATTTTATCTGGCCTGCATGCCAGAAAAGGGCATCAGATCCCATAATAGATAGTTGTGAACCACCATGCAGTTGCTGGGAATTGAACTCAGGACCTCTGGAAGAACAGCCAGTGCTCTTAACGGCTGAGCCATCTCCCTAGCCCAGGGAGCACCACTGCTGTCCAGACTGAGCAAGTTGTGTTTACATATTATGTATTTATGTATTATGTAACAATTAATAAAAAATGAGGCCATGGATTTGAAAGAGAGCGAGGAGAGGTATATGGGAGGTTTTGAAGGGAAGAAAGGGGAGGGGGAAAGGATGTAATTATAATTTCAAAACCAGCAAAAATAATTTACAAAAAGAAGCCTTTAACCCCACCAAATGAAAGAGGCTTCACAAGGGGTTTCAATGCTTGCCACCACCCTGCATTTTCTAGAATTAAGGTCTGTGACTTTAATTCTAGACTCAGGCATCCAGAGATCAGGAAAAGGAAGGTCATCTGAGGGAAACCTGCTGGTGTTTAGAGGTTGGTGCGGGAGAATTGTCTGTATTCTGTCAATCATGATTTAAATAAACGCTGATTGGCCATTAGCCAGGATGTATAGGTGGGTCAACCAGACAGGAAGTAGAGGCGGGGCTATTAGACCAGGAGAATTCTGGGAAGCAGGAAGCTCTCTCAGCACTCCTGGCCTGGACCACCGAAGAAGCAGGATGTGACTTGCCCACTGAGCCATGTGGCTAACATAGATAAGGATAATGGGTTAATATAAGCTACAAGAGCTAATAAGAAACCTGAGCTAATGGGCCAATCAGTTTATAACCCAATGCAGACTCTTGTGTGATTTTTCTTTGGGGCCTAATGACTGTGGAACCTGGTGGGAAGACAGAAACCCCAGCTAGCAGGCCCTACGTGCTACAAGAGGTCTGGTAAATTCATAGGCTCACTTCAGAACAGTGACTGGCATTTGCAGGCTTGAGCCTTGCCACTAGGCTTTGGGACCTGTGGGAGTGAGTACACAGGTATGAGTCATTCCTCAGAGAGGGTGAATTGAATCTCTGAGAGCCAAAGGTTGCTGCAGGGCTACGCCCAGGGTTGTGCTCGGCTGGGGTATGCTGTGAGAGTCTTGGGTTTTAGACAGAGTGGGACTAAAATGTCCGTAAAAAGATGTCACACAGGCATGAGGAAACAGACTGCAGAGGTTGAAGCGGGGAGGCCATTCCAGTTGTTTGGAGAGAATGGTATCAGGACAGAGGATGATAGTATTGGAGAGGGTGGGATACAAGGCCTGGCTCAGATGTTCTCCAGATATGAGGAGGAGAATTTATAAGATATGAGGAAGTGTTCTTTGGCTCTACTTTTCTTCTTCTAGGTTTGGTCTCCTATGAGGAGTCTGAATGTGTGTGTGTGTGTGTAAATATGTAAATATACAGTTTCTTTTATCCACAAAGAAGGAAGAAGAATCCCATTGAGAAGTTCCTGACTCCCACCATTTCTAATCACTTATCCCACCTTGGCTGCCCAATCCTTACCCCAGCTCTCAAACCACGCACCTTACAAAATCCCCGTGGTTATGACATCACTCAGTTCACAAAGCAAGCGTCTCTGGCTGCGAGGGAACAGAGTGGAGCCTGAGTCAGTGGTATTGACTCTGCTGACTTGGGTTGTATTTTAGTGACAGCTCTTACCCTCTAACCTAGGATAAATAGGTACTCTTTAATTCATGGAAGAATAGTGTTGAACAAAACCTGTTGGGTCGTGGCAAATAATCTGCATGCTGAACATTATATCTGTTCCTGAAACCCAGTGCTTGACATTATAAAAATAAACATATTTCTCCAATGTAATGTACTGCTTCACATAACTAGTTATAATAAAAGTTGGAGGCTTGTTCTTGCCCTAAAGCATGCATATACGATATATGACTAGAAATTGATTGCTCCAGAATCAATGTTGCAATTATGGTTACAATTTTGAACAAAAATACAAATAGATCATCAATATTGAAATGATTACGGTACCTAGAGTTCTTAAAAATGATCAAAGGTTACTTTATTATAATGTGCTTCCTGGATGAAGAGCCTTGAGATGGGCCACCGGGTGAGACTCCTTTAGTTCGTTAGTGAGGAGTCTGGAGTCCACTACTGGAGGTCAGCCACAAACAACTTGTGCAGTCAGAATGAGAACCTGTATCTCCATCTTCTCAGTTCACCTTGCCAGGCTTTCTCCAAAGAAGTTCTTAAAAATGGGCACCTACGAGGTGTCTTGGAAAAGCACACCTACGTGTTGCCTTTCTGGATGCTTACTCATATGGCCATGAAAGGAAAGCATGGGCCCGGGAACAGTGGGGATAAAGATGTCTCTGAATGAGTACGGGGCAGAACTTAACTGTTGTGGGAAGCCACTGAGTTTGGTCCCTGCACCCAGCCCCCGCCAGCAGTTAGCCCATTCCAACCAATACAGCTGATGAACAACTTATATTGATACTGATTACAACACACGTGTGATGAGTTAGGTCTACAATGCCCCTGGAGAGCAACTTTGGCCCAAGAATGGGTCACCTCAGTGCCTTAGACTGGTGGTTCCGAGACCAGATGTCCTGGTTTAAATTCTGGCTCTTCTGTTCATTGAGTGTGCCAATGGCAGGCCAACCTCTCTCTCTGTGGCTCAGTTTTCTCACTTGTAAAATGGAACTGACAGTAGAGTGTTTTTAGAAGTGACTGCGCCAGTTGGTAGAGTGTCTGTCCCCATGTAGCACAATTAATAAAAACCCAGAGACAGATATTGGGGTTCAACCTGAAGGTCAGAAAAGCAAAGCAGCCAGCTACTGGTTCTTGCCTCTACCTCAGTCCAAAATGGTGATTCTGCCTCTAGGAATCTCAGAATGAAACTTTGTCTGAGAGTTGTCTTCCGTTTTATATTCCTCTCTAGGGCTGGGGTTAAAGGCGTGCACCACTACCACTCGGTTTCTATGGCAAACTAGTGTGGCTGCTGGGATTAGAGGTGTGGGTCACCACTGCATGATCTGTAAGGCTGACCAGTGTGTCTGTGTTAATCTCTGAATTTCAGGCAAGCTTTATTGATTAAAACACCAATGAAATATCACTATATCTTTGAGTCTACCTAGGCAATAAATATGATGATTTGACCTCAAGCAAAAAGACTTGCTGGCTAAAACAAACAGTCCACAGCTGCCCAGCTAATGATGATTTTGCTTGCCCATTAAAATTTCAGCATGTTTCTGATATAGTGATTTTGATATGCAAGCCTCTAAAAGAGACTGTCTCCCCTCTCTCTAGTTTTCCTGGAATGTGGAGGCTCTTTCTAAATATCTCACTCACTGTTGTTTCTCTATCCAGTGATCCCAGGAATTCGTGAGTGGGCATCACTTGGAGGCAGAGATACATCTCTTCATCATCTTCTCATAGCCCTCAGCTGACAGTGCAGAATGGTACCCAAGTCTGCTTTGACACTTCCACATGACACTATCCTTTACTGCCTCTTCTTCTCCCTTTTTCCTCCTGCCAGAGTACTTAGTGAGTTGCGTGTCCATGCCAATTTGCATCCTAGGCACTGCTCTCGACTCAAGGGCAGGAGAGATGTGACTGAGCAACTTACTCTCTACTGGGAGAAGACAATAGACAGGTGAGCAGAGAAATAAACCCAAACGTGTCCTCTTTATGCAAAGGAAATGATTACAGTGGCCTCTGCAGAGGTGACTTTGGGGGTGACAAAGATCAACATATGCACAGAGATATGGACAGAGACCCCCAGAAGGCAGGAGCAGCAAGGGTGGGACTCTTCTGGGAGAAAGAACAGGGATGTCCAGGAGTGAGGGAGGTAGCACTCTTGCCAAAGGTGAGCATTTTCTAAGCAGACCTTAGTGAGTGAACTCAAGCCCTGTGTGTGGGTAGAGAAAGGGTCCTGAGATGAAGTGGTGTTGCCCTCTTCAAAGCCACTGTTGTTGCATTTGTCCAAGTGCTCAAATGAGTCTCTAGGTTCCCCCCCGTCCTTTAATCTGTCTAAACTCTAAATGTGACTTGTAGCCACTGCTTAACCCTCGGTGATGGAAACCATGCTTAGCACAGAGGACCTACTCCTCCTTTCATCCCGGCCTCATCTTCTACCCCACTGTCATCTCCATTCATCACTAAGTTCGATTCCGGCTTTCCCCACTGCCATGTTCTGCCGTGTTTCATCTGCCCCATGTCTTCCCACCTCCTCTCTCCATCCATTCCTCAGGTGGACTCCTGGCCGTTCAGGCCTCACCTTGAGGTGTGACTCTAGATATCCTGTTCCCCACAAAATGATTGCTTTTTCTTCTGAGTTGCCACAGAGGCAATTACCTACCACAGCCCTGATCTCAATGCATTATAAATGTGTTTGCTTTGAAAAATTACAAGGATTCAGAAAAAGCAGAGGGTTATATAAGACTCAAACACTCTTGTGTTTGTTGACTTGTTTTTCATACTCACCTTGTCGGCTCCTGAAAACAGTGATTCTCACTCCTCTGTTTGGCCTGGAGATCTAGCTTTGTCCTTATCATATAATAGGTGATAATGAATATTTGACATGTAAAGGTATTCTGTGGACATTTAAACCAAGCAGAAGAATGACCTCATCATCTGGATTCTAACTCCAAAATACTTTCCACACTTACCCACTTCTCTGCACTAGATCACTGCTCCCGTGAACTGGGTTACTGCAGTAGCCCCCCCTTGCCAGTCTTTCTGGCTCTACTTTTCCCTTGTTCTAGTTTGTTCTCACCACATGAACAGGCCAGAGTGCACTTGTCCCTAACTTATGCTCCATGACATCCCATCACATGAAGTATAAAAGAGAAATGCTATATCATATCCCACAGATTATCCTCATCATCTGACTCCTGCCTCCATCATCTGGTCCCTGTTTTCCACCTTCTAGCCCCTGCCTTCATCATATGTACTCTGTCTACATCATCTGTTCCCTGTCTCCATCATCCAGACCTGTTTCTGTCTCTGACATTGTATTGTATTCCTTTCTGTTTCATTCACTGTGTCCTATCCTGGGATTCTCTACCTGCTCAAAACTTTTATCTCTTTGCTTGGCCCATGTAATCTTCATATGAATATGAATACTTCATAACATTCAGGTCTTAACTGCAAATGAATTTCAAATTCCCTGCAATGATACCTCAATAAGTGCCTTCTCCTGGCATCTTGTCTCATTGCCTTTGCAGGATGACTCATTTTGAAATACCTCATTCATTCTGATTCTTTCCTCTGTCCTCCTCCTCCTCATCTTCATCATCTTCATCATCTTCCTTCTCCTTCCCCTCTCTCTTTCTCTCATCCTTTCTTTCCCTTTCTTAACTCATCCCTAACCACACGATTTCCCATTCATGGAGATATACATGTTTAAAGGCCGTCTTTCTCTTCTGGAATACAAGCCGCAGGTGAACAGGGCCTTTCGTGTGGCTTTTCTCTTTGAATGTCCAGACTTTGGCAGTAGCCATATGAATGAACCAACTTCACCCAGGGGTTCTGAAAAGAAAGGGGAACCTTACTGGACATGATTCAGTCGTTCATGGTCACTGGAGAGAAAGAACAGAATGGAGTGTGTGAAGAGTTAGCACTGATCATAGCTGAACTTGAATGATAGCTGCCCACCCACTTAACAGTGTCCAGTCAGATCCTCCAGCCATAGAGTTCCTTTGAGAGGGAAATAGCGACCATGAAAATCCCATTATCAGGAGAGTAGTTGGGTGTGTTGTATGTTTTATCAGCTTCTCAATAATCACCTGCTTTCCATGTGCTCAGTTACAAAGGGCCCATTGTAGCCGAGACTTCCAGATAACAAGGGACCCTTCCTAATTACTGTGCGCTCTATTTCAGGTTCAGCAGAAAAGAAAATTAAAAAGCTCTATTTCACTTTGGGTTCAAATGAGTCAATCTCTCAATCAATCAAGTATTAATTAAGCCATGGTAGGACATACAGGGAGAGTCAGAAATAGCCTCTTCTTAAAGATGATACCAGGGAAATAATTAGCGAATGATTTAGGAACAAAGAAAAGAGTTTAAAATGGGCTTTATTTGGACTTTCTTTGATTTTTCTATTGTAAAAAAACAGATCTGAAGTCTCTAATTCCTCTATTCTTTATTTCTGTCTTTTTTCCTCCCTTTTCTTTTCATTATTTCCAAATGGTCTATGCTAGAGGCCCTGAGAACAGCTCATCTCAGTCCACTCTCAGATACAGTCCCTGGCATGCATGGCTCTCTGATTTCTTGAGACACCCAGCTGTGATCATATGGTAAGCACAAAATCTCTAGCCCATAGCAACTCGGCAAGGTGCTCAGATTTACACCCCCAAGATCATAAGGAAGATGTCTCCTAACCTTCCTTCTTGTAAGCCAGACAATGTGTAGCCAAGGATGTCGTTTCTTTGGCCAGCATGGTGGAGGGTCTGGGAGCATTCACACCCATGCCTTGTGGTCAGCTTTTCCCTCTGGCTTACAGAGGGTGGGGTGTTTATCCATGGTGCAGTAGCATTTGGCCCTGAGTCTGACACGGTGCCTGGTGGAATGTGGACAGGCAGCATCATCTGAGGGACTAACCGGAGAACATATTTCTAGGTGAAAGGCATCAGGTGGTGCGCAAAGCACGCACTACAATGGGTGCCTTAAAATGACCTCGAGGAGTGCAAAGCAGCATAGTATTCTAGAACATCCTTTTATTAACAGACCATTTGTTCTGATCCCTGTTTGATCAGTTTTTCACTGAATTGCTTTCAAGGGTGCGTTAACCAGCTCCCAGGAAAGCAGGGCAGCTACAGTTGGCTCCTCTCTCTGCTATCTTGCTGCCCTTATTTCCATCCGTTCCTGATTCTGCCCCTCCCATTAGCCCCCCCCCCCACCTCCAGGATCGAATTTCTTGGGGGGTTTATTTTGTCCATCACTATCAGTCTTTCTCTTCTTAGTTTCAGCTACAACACTCACTTGTTTTCATTTGAGCTGGCTTCTGATTTAGATGCTTCAGAGGGTCAAAGCCTCCAGACAAAGCATTGGCAAACGTCCTGGCACCTTTCACAAGAAAGGCGATCTGATGACTCAAATGCTACCATTTGCTGAGGTCTTACTAAGTGCACAAGTCCCCCTTGCGCCCCCCCATGTTTGATCAGGCCTTTATATCAATGGGGAGTTAAACGATTCAAGGTAATTCTTTCTATCTCCATGGAGGAAACTGAGGCCGTCAGAGATTAAGAAATCTGTCCAAGGCCATGGAGCTACCAAAGGGCAAGATGAGGTTTCAATCTAATCCCAGTGGAGCACAAAGGTTCTGCTATAGCCCCTCTGGTATGTGATCTCCATTCTCAGGAGACCAAGGACTTCAGTTTCTGGACCTTTTCTGTCGGGATGATGGCTTCTCACCCAGCAATCCCTGACAGCATGGGAGAGCTTCCCCTTGTGCCACAGCCTATGGAGATGTCCCGATGGCACTTAGTTTGTGATTTTAAAGGGGCTCATATTTTCAAAATGTGCCTGATTGCTTGTGTGCCACCTGCTTGCAGTGCCCATAGAGGCCAGAAGAGGGCATCAGATCCCTTGGAATAGGAGTCACAGGTGGTGCTAGGAATTGAACTTAGGTTCTCTGCAAGAAAAGTGAGTGCTCCTAACCACTGCCCCAACTCTCCAGCCCTAACTATACATCAGCAGGAGGCCTGGATTTGAGCTAAGGACCTTTGGATCTGCTGTCTAGTGCTCTATCTCCTGATGGGGCTTGGATTTTTAACAAGACCACACAGAGCCAGAGGGGAGTGCAAGCCAACACCACATATGTCAGAAGGCCTCTAAGGCATGGGCCTTCATGATGGGCACAATGCCCACTTGTATTCCAAGAGTTATAGCCGACACACCTATATGTTGTTATATATGCTTCGTTATGATGATGATTGGTCACTTTCCCTCTTCGCTTATATAAAACCCTCAGTTTTTAGCTGGCCCTACTCCTGAGCTGCACTTACATCCCATGAATGCATCGTCTGTGGAGCTTTGAAGGGCCAGAGCTCTCTCTGATCCCCGTTTCATCTAGTCGTGTTCACTGCCTGGTCCCTGGAGGCATTTAAAGCTTGCAGCCTGAATTATAAAATTCCTGTTGTAGGGACCACAGTACCTATTCTCTATAGAGAGGGCCACACAGCAGCTGTAAATGAGAACACAGCGCCAGGCTGTCTGAGCAGCACTCGCCTCCAGGTTGACAGAGCTTGGTCTCTGGGTGACGTGAGGAATGATAAAGATGAGGGACGATTTTGGAGGAGGTGGTCCGCATGCAGATATCCCTGGGCTCAGACGCTGGCAGAGGGGGAAGCAAAACGACTACGAAGCTGGGGTCAGAGGAACCAGGTCTAGTTCCTGTTCAGTTGCCTTCCATGTCTTTCACCTTCACCAGTGAAGTTTTCTGAGAAACAAGGTATTACCTGCCGTGGACAGCCCTCAAGATTCTTGTAAAGAACAGACAGGACATTCAAAAAAACACTGGGTGTGTGTGGGGGGGGGAATCACAATTGAAATGCCAGGTAGTGGCATTTTAAGGATAACACACAAAAAGATGGAATTAAACCTAGAATTGGAACCCTGAGCTTTTCTCTCCAGGGCAGCGCACTACCCTTCCCCACCACTCCTTCCCCCAGCTCCCTTAGAAGACTCAGCCATCAGGAACTAGGTTTCCAAGGCCGAGGATCCATGAATGCACACAGATACCACTCACACTTCTGTACGTCCAATCAGGTCACTTCCTGGTCTTAGTCCTCACAAAGTCTGGAGCCACGGTCATGGCGAAAGACCTCCATTACTCGGCTCTCACTTTAACTCTTCAGAAGTGTTTGGTGAAAGTTTGGAGCCAATTTTTGTGGGTGTGGAAAAGTAGCTAGGTGAGGTTTTATTTTTGGAAGGCTCAAGCCTCTGAGGTCATCTGTGAGTTAGGAGTGGTTTGGGTGGGGTGGCAGCACTTCTGTTCCACAAATAAAGGGAGCCTTCAGCTCCTGGGGGGCTCCAGCCACTGTTGCTTAAGTCTTCCAATGTTATCTCCTTTAGGAGAGGAAAATATGTTTTTTTTTTCTTTTTCTTTTCTAAAGCAAGAGGTCAGCCAAACACTTATGTGATTCAAGGGCTCCTATACAGGTGGCAATTGGGAAAAATAGACCCTAAATTAAAAGTTACATTTTTTAAAAAAAAATACCAGAGAAGGGCATTTAGAGTTCCGCGAACTGCAGCACTAACAGAAAGGCAGACATTTCTTTTTCTCGGTGGTGACAGAGGGAGGGTTTACAGGCTAGAAACTAATGGTGTGGCAAAAATATACAATTATGCAAGTTGAAAGCTGTACAGATAGGGTTCTATTTTCCTTTCCATTTCCTCCCTTCATTTGATGTTAACAGAAGTTCAAGGCAATTAAAAGTCAAATGCTACCTTATTACAGTGTTGAGGCTTAAAACGCCCATGCCAAATTGGGGGAATGAGCAGAAATATTGTCATTTCAATAATAACTCAGCCCCATGGAATGTATAGCATGGTGTGATGACTCTGTCACCAGGCTTTGGGTCACAGCCTCCTTTGTGCAGGGGAACCGTGGAGAGGATGAGCCCTCACCTGTCCTCTGCATGGATGTAAACCCGTGTCTCTAAGAGAGCATGGAGACCTTTTCCTTGTGATCATTTTGATAACAGTTGATCAATGCAAAGGGCATATATTATTGAGCTAAGATACTGAGTACAACCAAGTGCCAGGCAAATAGCATCTCTTTGCCCTACCATGCTAGTACTCTTTATCCCGAAGACAGGATATTTCTTTAGTCTCAGATGCAGCTGCCTCCTTGTGAACTCTACCAGCTTCACCCCTTCCCTTCACTCCTTCCCAGATCTATCCTGTATAACAAACAAGTGCTTTCTCAGGTCTAAAATGCCTTTTCCAAAGGAAAACACAATCACAGGAGTTCCCCTTCACCCAAGGCTCCACTTTCTGCAGTTGTAATACCCTGCCATCAAAAATCATTACTGAGAAAATTCCAGAAACATACAATTTACCATTCTGAGGCTTGTCATGACATCCTGGCCAATGTGTCCAGTTAAGGCTATGAATCATTCTTTTGCACTGTCTCCACACTGTCTATACTATCAACCTGTTATTCCCTTAGTAGCTGCCGGGGTTATGAGACTGTCTGCTAAAGCATGGCAGTGCTATGTTCAAATAATTTTCACCTAATAAGGACTCATATAACAAGGGTACTGATGTTGGCCATATATATTATATATTTATATATATAATATGCTAAAATAGGTATATAAATAGAATCAAATTCAAAATTAGATATTTACCTCATCTGGATTAGCTAGGTAACATGTAATTATATATGACATATATATGTGCATGTGCATCTTTTCAATATATTACATATAATAGTAAAATTGCAATATATATTGCTAATATGTAAACTTATTTCAGTATCTTATGATTATTCTATTTTATTATTTTTTACTGTTAGTGTTTTACCATGACTAATTAATAAATTAAAATTAACTGCAGGTATAGATAATATAGACAGAAGATAGATAAAAACATGTGCACCCACTTATTGTCCTCTCCTACCACTTGTTCCAGATGTCTAAATGATGGGAGAGGCTAGGACCCCATCATCCCCAGGCCTTCTATGGTGTGGCCACAAGGGTACCAGCCTTTAGATTTTCTCTCTCTTCAGCACTCAGACAGCCTTATGATATCAACTGTCATGCTGTTGAATCTTGAAGGAATAGGGGTGGGGTTGGAATGCTTACTTGAGAATGGTCTGAAGAGTGGGTCTGGACCCACCTGTTAGAAGGCAGCAATGGCTCCTGGGGATGAGGGTTGGCCTGGAGCAGCCAGGGAGGGGAATATGTCGTAATGCAGTTGGGCTCCATGATGGGAAGTCTATGGGTCCCAGGCCTCCAGCTTGGGTTTTGACTTTTTCTTGGTTTTATTAGCTTATACTCTTGTGAATTCCCCATGAGTCAAAATTTAGCTAATGGACAGTCGAAGAGCCACAGACTTGCAGACGGAGACATGATGAGCGGGTATGACTTACTCAGTATGTGTCTTGGGACAGTCACTCAGTTGCTCTGGGCTGCAGTTCCTTTATCTCCAACATGCGGATAATCTAGAATACACAAAACGCTTGTATGAATGTATTGTTTATACTGTTACTCTAGAAGACAACTGGAGGCATGGACTGGCTTTTCTCTCGATCTTTTGATGCAGTTCTAATGAGAAACATGCACACTCCCTAAAGTCAGATACCCTCTGTGGTTTTGATGCCCTTTGCACAGGGTCCGCCAGGTGAAGCAGGTGGCGCTGTGACATGCAGCCAGGCTTCTAGCAGCTCTATGTTCAGTGTCACACTTGGTATCATTCTGGCAGGTGAAGCCACGTGGCAAACAACAGCAGTCACTCCTTGACTCTGCCCAAGGCCAGAGCAGCCTAGAGTTCTAGGGAGAATTATTTCAGTGATGGGGGGGGCGGTCCTCCCTGCATTCTTCCAGAATGGAAGGGTAGTCGATCATCACTCTGCCTAATTCCAGAGAAGTTCTTTCTGCCATGGTAGTGGAGCTGAGGCCTACTTGACGTCTAGGTGCTGGAAATTTGAGTCCTTGTGTGCACTCTGGACTAACAACACGTCCACCCTGTTGAGCAGGTTCTGATATGCGCATTCCATCCATCACCGAGAGGCTGCTCAGGAGAGCAGAGGGAGTGACCCTCATGGCTGCCCTCTGGTTGTTCCTGATGTCTGTGGGTTAGAGACTACTTATGAGTCTCCCTTGCCTGTTTACTGAGTCCCTGTCATAAAAATAACACTACAAGCACTGTTCATTACACTCAGAGAGGCTCATGGTGCCTCTCATATCTGTGCCAATGGCATTTGAATTATTTCCTTGTAGATGCATATGGATTTTACGTCAAGAAGTGTTAGTTAAGTTTCTACTATGTGATCAGCATATGCTAAAGGGCCAGAGGGGTAAGAGCTACCTACCACACGTGTTTATCTTAAGAGAGCTTCTTGTGAAGTCAGAACTTAGCAAGTTCCTGTTTTGCCTTGCCAGAGGGTAGGTCAAGAGGCGCAGCACTGGAAGCCTCAGGTTTCCCAACAGTACCAGAGGAGACAATAACAGCATTGGCTCCACTCATCTTCCAGTATTAATCCCAAAACCCACAGTAACATACGTGTGAATTCTTTGTAATTTGAAATACCCTGCAGAGTAGCTTTTATGGTTTTGAGGCAGAGTTCTTTTGCATCCCAGGCTGGCCTCCAACTTGTTGCTTTGCTGAGGATGACCTTGAACTTCTGACCTCCCTGCCTCTACTCTACCACTCTTCCCAAACCTAGTTTTTCAGTCTATTCATCTTTAAGCCTCATTTAAAACCTTATTCCTCTTGGGAAAGCCCAGGCGTATGAAAGGTCAGAGTCCTGACTCTGGGCCCTTTACTGTCTTTATACTCTTGACCCAGCCCATGCCAACATTAGGGTAATTTCTTATCCCAGCATCCTTTCTCCTTTCCAGATGAAATCTATTCCCATCATGGGATCCCCATCCTTGACCTCCCCGAGTCCTGGGATTACAGGTGTGTGCCAGCATGCCAGGCTTTATCCTTTCAAGGGAACTGAACCTTTGTGGACACTAGGTAGGCCTTTTACTCACTGGGCTACATCCTCAGTTACTCCAAGGTAATATCCAAATGCTAAATCAAGAGCTAGCAAGTGTCTCCATGTGAGTTCTATTAGACTAGAGAGATAGATGTGGGCTGGAAAGAGGGATGGCAAGAGGAGTTGAGGCTCTGGTAGCCCGTGTTTGAATTTAGTCTTTATGCCAGGGTTGGACATGCTGATGGGGAATTAAGACTACCTGGGAAAGTTGCTGCAGAGGGATGGGGCAGCCGCATGCGCAGAACCTGAGTGTGAACTAGCAGGGAGGACATGTGAGAAATGACATCGGGGAGACTCTGAATGCTTGATACAGGCTCATTGCAATGAAGCTCACGGAGGTTCCAGAAGCCCTGGGCAGAGACCTGATACCACCAACATTTTAGTGGTAGTACCTAATCTCCCTCACAAATGAAAAGACACCTTGCCAGAATTCAGGATTACCCAGCTTTAAGCAACCACCCCGGGGCCAATGGTGGTGTATAGGCATAGTATTCATATATATTACAATTAAAAACTTTTATTAATAGCGTATGTTCTCCCTTAGACAAAAATCTGATTATGAAATATCACCAAACAAATAAGAAAGAAGCTGTTATTTATTGATTTCCTGTTCCCTTGGGAAAGGGGGCGGGAGCTAAGGATACCTGCACACTCATGTCTCACCTTTGAACTGACACCAATCGGGCTTGGCTTTATTTATGATTGAATTGAGTACTATTACAGCCTCACACTTACAACTCTGGATTTGGGGGTGGTAGGGAGAGGCCCTCATCATGTAGCCCAGGTTGGCCTCAAGCTGGAGCTCCTCTGGCCTCGGCCTCCCTAGTGCTAGAATTGTAGGCCCACACCATCACACCTAGCTCAGGGATTTGTTAATGGATCCTGTAAACATTTTTTCCTTCGCCATGCTGTAAAGTAGAAAAGGGAGGGATTGCTTGCCCCATTTCACAGGTGAATGAAGTATAAGGATTTGTTCAAGGCTGTTGTGTCATCACGGGAAGACAGGTTGCAGTTTTTGTGTCCCTGTGTGATGCACTCCTCACTACATTGACTCCTGGGAAACAACACCAAGGGCACCAAGCAGTGGCCACCAATCCCTTTGGACGTTTATGAAGCCTTCTCTTTCTCAAACTTTGGGACCCGTGGTTCCCTTCCTGCTTTGGAGTCTCAAACATGCTTCTCTCTACCCCACCACTGTTCCCAGCACCATCGAGTTTCCTTGTTTACTCATCTTCTAGACCTAAGATAAAACCTTGTTCCTCCTGAGAAAACTTCCTGGGTCGTGTTAAAGTTCAGAGCCCCAACTCTGTGCCCTTCACTCTTTATACTCTTGCCACAGCCCTTGCCAGAGTTAGGGTAATTTCATATCCAACCATCCTCCCTCCTTTTCATATGGATTCTACTCTCATCACGGATCCACAGTGTCTGGGACCTATTTTGTTCCTGAGAAATATTTGCCAAGTTAATGAATGGACATCTTCTCTAGATAAGAAAACCCTGAGGCTTATGAAAATTAAATGACTCGTCCAAGGTCTTACAGCTATCAAAGATGCCTTGACAAAAATTTCTACCTGTGAATACCTAGCACTCTTGCCCAGGCTGATGTCTAGGTTCACATACAGCACCGTAGTCAAAGAAAAGATACTTAGAAAAAGTGCACATGCCGGGCAGTGGTGGCGCACACCTTTAATCCCAGCACTTGGGAGGCAGAGGCAGGTGGATCTCTGTGAGTTCGAGGCCAGCCTGGTTTACAAGACCTAGTTCCAGGACAGGCTCCAAAGCTACAGAGAAACCCTGTCTCGAAAAACCAAAAAAAAAAAAAAAAAAATAGAAAAAGTGCACACATTTCAGTATTCCGCATCTAGAGAACTCTTTTAGCAGATGTTTCTGGGATTCCCAGAGTGGACACACTCTGCAGGCAAAAGTGATTGACCTCCATGTACATTGTCCCTTTCATGGGACACCATATGGAATTTTAAGATGACATTACTTGAAAGTGTCTGCTCCCAATTTGTTGGAAAGCCCTGCCTGCTCATATTTTTGACATGTCTGTGTTCTTGACGGATGATATTTCACATAGTGACACCAGCAGTCACACAAACATGTGTATGTGTGTGTTGTAGTAGTAGTAGTAGCATCTCACTATCCCATTGCTATTACTACAAAAATTGTTTGTGTCCCCTTATTTCCAGAGGGACTTCCTTTACTGTCTTCTGTTCTCCATTGTTGAGCCTGGGTTGCTGACATCATTAAGGCAGAGGAAACCAAGAGCTCCCATTTCTGCTCCCTGCAGCACACAGTTTGTTTCAGTTTCATCTTGCTACCTACTATATACACGAAAGACATCTCTCTTTTCTAAGACTTCCCAGAAAATGCTGCACAATGGAAAATAAACACTCTGCCAGCTCTCTGGGTAAAAGATTCAAAACTGAACTGAAGACAGACTATGTTTAGAAATTTGTTTCTTGCTGGGGAACCGGGTGAGCACAGGGGAAGCACCATAAGGCAGGGTTAGTTATGTGTCCCAAAGGGAATTCAAACAAATGGTTATGGGTGCCGCAAGGCAGGATGAGCTAATCTCTGTGAGGAATGTACGGAAGGATCCAGACAGGAGAGCATTGAGTGGGCATCTGTAAGACGACGAGGCAGCAAGGATGGGAAAGAAAAGTGACTACAGCTTGCTAAAGAAGAGAGGTGGCCCCAGGAAGAATCCAATTAAGGTGGCTCAGGCTCCAGCTCAGATCTGGAGGTTTCCAACCTCCCTGTACTATGACAATCCTCAACCAGCTTTCTCCTCTGACCCTCCCTCTTCCTGGGTCTTTCTCTAGCTGCTTTAAATGCCAGAGCATTCCAGGGAGCAGCCTGGCACATGGCAGGGATTCCCCAGGGCCACAGCCTATGGGGGAAACTATCGGGAAACTTGCTTTCCTACATATTTCATGAGGTATTATGACTTGAAAGCCCAAGGATGGGGAGTCACTGCTGACATACCAGGCCTGAAAACCTTCAAGTAATTTTCATGTTTGATCAAGGAAGTAGACTGTTAGATGAATGCTAGAGTGAACAGTGGTGGTTTTTCTGTCTCCTTCCCCACCCCCCACTTCAACCGTGTACATCTTTAAATTAGATGTGATCCTGATATCAGATCTGTCACAAGGCCTTGAGCAACTAAAGCTGGTTGGGTTCAAAGGGATTCTCATTCTCTTACTCTATGCACGTACCTACAACCCACCATGTTCCCATATTCGCCCCCCCCCCACTGCAGGGCAGGGGGAGAGACAGACAGACAAACACACACAGAGATAGACAGACAGAGACCAAGAGACAGAGAGAGACAAGCAGACACACACACACACATACACACACACAGATAGAGAGAGAGAGATAGAGAGATGGGGTAAGGGAGAGACAGAGGGAGAGGAAAAGGTAAATGGAAAGAGAGAGAGGGAAAGAGAGAGAGAGAGCTGGGGTAAGGGAGAGACAGAGGGACAGGAAAAGGTAAATGGAAAGAGAGAGAAGGAAAGAGAGAGAGAGAGCTTGCATAGCAACACTGCCAATATTTAGCATAAGTTCGTAGAAACCAAATTAGGTTTGGGAATATCTGGACTGGTCGGTGGGTGAGAGATGAGGGATGGGAAGTGTGTAAAATGGGTATGCCCAGTGGAGGGGATTTCTGTGGTCTCACTTCCTGCTCTCCAGTTAGCAGAGTGCCTGCCATGTTTGTGATCCTGATCCAACATGACCTGAGTTTCTCTTTCAGGAAGGACAGCCTGGGTTAGTTCTGCCTACCCCCACTCTGGTTATCTGAACATGGAAATCATTGACACCCATCCCTGCCCCTGGCCATGTTTTTCAGCTATAAAAAGAGACTTTGGATAGATCCTGTGTCCTAGAATTGTTGCAACAATCAGATAAGTTAAATACATACACTGTAGTTAAAACAGTGCTGACGAGGGGCAAATGTACAGTGAATGTTAGCTTTGTCCATCTGTTTCCCAGCAGGATTTGTTCTGTGGCCTCTGCTGTGGTCCAGTGGCAGGGAGCTGGAGTGTACAGAAAGCATCACAGTGATGACGCCTGTGTGTGTCAATGGAAAGATGGCTTTCATATTTCAGACCCAGAGAGGAATGTAAAACTGTAGCAAAGATGGACCTTTGTACAGCTCCCAGCAGGTAGGGGTGAGATAAGGAAGATTTGGTAGCTTGATTTTTTCCTCTGGAATCTTTGTAACCTAGGGATCATGCTATTTGAAGTCCTCCTCACCACCACATTGCCTCCATAACAACGCATGGAAGATGGTTACTTCCCTGACAGCATGGGTGCAGCTCTTGTCTCTTCCCTGCTCAACGCTGGCCTATTTCTGTGCCTTTTCCACCGGGCATCTCCTGTTCAGTTTGGTAGTAGCACATGAAGATGTTTGTATGTGTACTGTTGTTGATGAATGGATTGACTGACCCCTTATAGTTTGCGGAGATGAAAAAATGGACTCTTACGTGTCTCTGTGAGGACGCTGTTGGCCAAGACTGGGACTAGGACACTACATTTGACACTGACAACCTATCTAGATATACATCTTTGCAGGCCTCTGCAAGGCTAGGTCATGGGGTCAAAGAAAAGAGACTGGAATCCAGGAGGAGCACGAAAGCCTTGGAGAAAGTGGAGCTCTCTGTTGCAACCCCAAACAGCAAGTATGGGTCAAACAAACTGGTTAGCTATTTGGGGAGCTAGCCCAGCAGGAATGAAGAAGCTGGTGCCAGAAGTTGTAGAAAGGCAGCACCCCGACCTGGCCAGCGAGTGAAGACCTTAGGTAGCAGGAGCAGAGACACCCTTTCCTGGGGAAGATGCCTCTGTCAGCCCTAGATGAAGAGGGGCAGGTCCCAAAGGTGCAGTCTTTGTTTTGAAGATTGCCCACAGCCTCTAGCAGTGTCACACACACAGGTGTCAAAGGAATGCTTGTGCATTAAAAAAGTGCTGCCCAAGTCATGTTGAGACGGTCTTTGCCATCGGAGGCAAGACCACCAGGCTCCTAAGGATTTTTACCATTTTCGCTTCTCTGAGAGGAGCTGAGAACGAGTGGTCAAGAGAAAGTGACACACCCAACTATCACTGATCCTGGGAAAGATGGGTGAGACTTAAGTGTTATTATTATTATTTAAAGATAGACTCCCAGGGTATGATGGCATATGCCTTTAATCCCTTCGCTCCTGAGGCAGGTAGATCTAGGTGAGTTTGAGGATAGCCTTGTCTACAGAGTGAGTTCCAGGAGAGCCAGGGCTATGTTGAGGGACCTTGTCCCAACCATCATGTCCTCACACTGTCCAGGAGGTGAGTAGGGGAGACAGGCTCTCATTATATAGCTCTGGCTGGCTTGGAACTCACTAGGTAGATTAGGTTGGCTTCAAACTTTTAGAGAGGGAACCACCAGGCTTTGATTTCTAAATTCTAGGATTAAGGTTGTGCCACGTACCTGGAGAGACTGACTTACTTCTGCCTCCTATACCTGTTGGCTGAGGTGCTTATGCCCATGTAGCCATAAAGTAGGAGTCTAAACAATTTGGAAATTTCTAAAACAATGGGGTTTAATATCTCTGGTTAAAATTTAAGTTCAAAGGTATCAAATAAGAGATCAGACATTGAAAGTTATGCCACATACTATGGCACACTCTGGAGCACAGTGAATTCTGTAAATATGTAGATAAAAATGTGGAGAAAAGGGAACTAGCTTGACAATTCCTGAAAAAGTTAAACATAGAATTATTATAGGCTCCAACAATTCTACTCTCTGGCATACGCCCCGAAGAACTACAAACAGGCGTTCAAGGGAATCCTCATATATACCTATTGCCAGCAGTGTTACCCATGGTAGCTGAAAGGCGGAAACTCAAACGCCCATAAACTGATGGTGTGTATATATAATGGAATAAAATTGTGATATAAATGGGATAAAGTGTTAATAGAAGCCGCCACACAGCTGAATCTTAAGAACATGCCAAGTGAAAAATGCCAGTCACTAAATGCCATATGCTTCACAGTCCCATTGATGTGAAGTTCTTGGAACAGGTAAGCCCATAGAGGTAGAATATATGTCAGTGACTGTCAGAGACAAGAGCATGAAGGGACAAGAAGAACAGCTTAATGGTTTCATTTGGGGGCAGTGCAAATATCTTGGATGTAGATAGGCATGGTAGTTGCTTGGTACTAACTACCACTGAACTGTTTATAACAGGTAATTTTACATAATGCTCATTTCGTGTCAATAGAAGATACAGGTGATGATACAAAATTTCTTGAAAACAAATGATGGCACAGCTATTATTTTAACCATCTGGAAAATACAAAATGTTAAAGATCGCTGAATTTTCACCCCATACCAATATCAGATGTTTAATGACCACACACATCAACGATGTTTTCCCTTCACTCTTGGGCCCCATCTTGAAAAAAAAATAGTATTTTTCAAAACACTAAACTCTTGTTCCTGGAAAATGTCAGTCAGGAACATCTGACCTTCCGTGTGGCGCGTGTCCCATGACTGTCTCCTCCCTTGGCCCAGACAGTCTGAAAGAGAGAGATTCTTTCCATGGGGAAGTGGCGCCATCCATCCATGTAAATTAAAATCCTGGCTCTTTCCTCAGAAAGGCCAGTGAAATAATCCTCACACCGAGAAGAATGCAGCCATTGCAAGTCAGCTTGTGTGTTGTGCCACCTGGCAGGGCATTGCTTTCTTCCTGACCCAGAGAAGGCTTTGGTCCAAAAATCTCACAGGGCAGAGTTCAACTTTTTAATTTGGAAGCCAGGAGATCTCTGAGCAGGCTGTGTCTAGGTGGAGGTGGCAAGCTAATATGTCTCCTTTCCCAGTGAAAGCTTCATTTCTCGATGGTGGGGGTTACCCACGTGACCAGCCTGGCTTTCATCTAGGCCACGCTATGCTAAACTGGCAACCACTACTCAGCAGACTGTAGGCCTCAGGCAGCAGGTAATGTTTTAGGTTAGGAGTGGAAACTGGAGAGAGCAAAGGGTGGGGCAGGGGCTGAGGGGTTGGGGGGTGGGGTGGTGGAAACCAAGGCGTCAGTCCGCAGGGCTAGATTTAAGAGCCAGGCACTCTCCATTCACTTAGAAATGTCTCCCTAGTGTAATGCTGAAGAACCGAAATATATTGTGATGTGTTCATTAGGCAGTCTGGAGGGTAGGAGGCAGTGATGACTGCCATCTTTGAGTGCCTCGAATTCTTAACAGGACCCCTGAAGAAACTATGGAGAGACTGGTATGCACACAGAAGCTCGGGGGAGCGGAGAAAAAAATAGATGAACGCTTGTTTACTCTGGTTTCCATGGGAAGGTTACATGGACTACAACTACTTCCTGTGTGGTTTGAGGCTGGTGTGTATGAGTGGCTAGCTGAAGCTTACAGGTTACCCCAAGGCTCTGGGTGTCCGAGGACCACAGGTAGAAAGGATATTGAAAGCCTGTACTTTGTTCCACTCATGGATGAGTCAATGATGAGGAACCATAGGAAGATGGAGACAGACTCGGTGTCTTACTTGGGTTGGGGAGAATATAAGGATGCTTCTGACTAGGACAGCTGAGTTCCCTTACTCACAGTTGCCACAGTAACATGTCATTTAGGTTCATGCACAGCATGTCCTTCCTGTTATTCTGCTCCATTGGACTAACACTGGTGGAACTTCCTAGTTCCCACTGCCTCTCTCCCTGCCTTCAGGCCTCACCTCTATCCCATCTCTGTATCCATGACCCCAGACCTTTTCCCCCCATAGAGTAATCTGAAGAATGAAGTTTCTCTAATATGCAGCCATCCTATCAGAGTTGTTCAAATGTTTGTCTGTGTTCTGCCAACTTTCTTTTATTAGTAGCAAAAACAAAACCCAAAACAAAAAACCCTAAAAGGAATTGCTTATGGGCTTTCCTTAGACGTATTCATCTTGAAATGAGGGTCTTGTTGAAGAGAAAATAAACTCAGCTGAAAAATACTGTGTGGAGGGGAAGCTACAGAGTTAAGAGTAAGGACAAGCCTCGAGTGGGTTATAAGCACTCTCTTTTCTTCAAGTTTAAGCCAAGAATTTTTGGAAAGGTTATGGTTTCCTTTTTTTTTTCATAGGAAAAAATTCCAGGGGTAGCTTGCTTACAACAGTGGGAGCAAGTGCCTGGTCAGACATGGGGACTGGGGCCTCAACACTGCCAAGGTCCCTTGAGACCTTCCCCTGATGAAGAAATCCCAGGTTTGTGTTCCTTTTAGAACTCAACTCCCTTTTCTGTCCTCCATTGAATGTCTACTCCACAGCCCCCGACGACGATCTGTTCAGACAGCCCTGGACAATGTTGGAGAAAGAATGAACACCTAAGCTGGCCTGTGGCCCTACAGAGTGTCTGCTGTCAATTGTCCCTTGCTGCTTAGAGGGAAGAGGTCTCTTGTCATTGTCTTTATCTCTCATTGTAACCATGACCAGCGTCATGTGCTCTGGTTATTCACCTGAAGCCTTTCTCATCAAACAAATGCGTTGGTGTCTGGTGAGGAAGGGGAACTTCTTGCTGGTCTCTTGGACTAGTTTTCACGGTTATTTGAGCAAGCACTGAAAAGGCTTTAGTTACTTAAGGCACCCAGTATGTGGTCTCCCTACTCAAACAGTGTTTCCAAACTCTTGAGGACAGGTACAGATTGAAGTTTCAGAAAATGAAGAGCCAGGGATGGTCTGGATATTGTCAGAAAAGATGAGGTCTAACTGAGTCACTTCAAGATCTGGAGTTTGCCCCAGAAGTCACTCCAAGAGGACTCAGCCGTTATGTGTGATCTTCTCGTTTTATCTCTGCCATCACTTGAGTGCTGCATTTGTCCTTGTGTACAGATGTCCAGGGGATACCAGCCTTAGATGGGACTGGGTATAACCACAAGAAAGCAATGGTGCTTGGGTTGTGGGCCCTCCACAAACTAGCTGTATGACTATGGCACTCACTTCCCCTCTCTGAACCAGTTTGCTCATCTCTGAAGTGAAAGAGCAGGGTTGGTTTATCTCTAGAGGTTTTTTTTTTTTTTTTTTCCATTTGAAGTCTCTGAATCTACTTCCTTTTCTTCATCAACAAACAGCCTCTGTTCACTTAAAAGTCTTGAGGCTGACATAGTATTTAAACTCTACTACGTTGGAGTATGAGATACACATGAATCTTTTCAGGATACAGGCTTCACTGGTCAGGATGAGAGAAAGGCACAAATATACCTTAGTTATAAGTGATGTCCAGATTTAGAGCTACTACCTACTAGACTGGTACCTTTATGAGGATTAGAAAAAAAGAGTCACCTGTGGGTTGACTCACTGCAAGGTGGATAGGCCAATGGCCTATCAGAATTCTGGTTACTGTTAGCCCCTCAAGGGCTCAGAAGTTCTTGTGAAGTGAACAACCTGCTTGCCCACATATTCCAGAATATTTCTACTTTGGCCTCTGGCCCTTTTAGTTGAGCCATAGAAAAGGAGAAGGATGAGGAGAGGTTAAACTAACGCACATCACTGATAAGACAGAGACTTCTGTCATTACTACCTTGAAATATTTCATGTGATTAAAAGAACACCAAGTCTAGCCCATGACGCTGCTGTGTCCTGCACCAGCACACCCCATCTGGTTTAGGCAGCTTCAAGAGATCATAATAATAAGCCCTTACATTTAATAGAGCCTTAAAATTTATGTAGCACGTTAAATGTACTTACTTTTTCAATTGGATTCTGAGTCTAACCATTGCCCTGGTGAGTAATAATTATCTCAGTTTTAAATACAAAGGAAATGAAGCAGAGTGAGTCAAAGACTTGTTCAAGGGCAGTTGATAAGTGGTTAAGCCAGGCACTGCACACAATCTGTCTAAGCTCCACCAAGGACTGACTTCCTTCCTTCCTTCATCCTTCCTTCCTTCCTTTCTTTTCTTCCTTCTTTCTTCCTTCCTTTCTTTCTTTCCTTCTCTTTTCTTCCTTCCTTTCTTTTTCTTTTTATAAATTTCTATGCAAGTTGCATAAGTTTTGGATCTGGGCCCTGGCATTCAGATCTAAAAGTAACTCTGCAAGGGTCTGGAATCAGTCTCACCTGGTCATTCTCTTCATTCTAATGTAGACAGGTCTCTCACACAGGTGTGGTAACTAAAGAGGTGGCTATACCTTCTGGAGAGGCAGTAGTTAGGTAGTTACAACCTAACTAAGGTTTCCTCCATCTCCTTTATAATAAGGTAATGATTCCTAGAGATTCACTCGCTTAGTCAAATGGGTATGTCATACTTGTGTGCCATTGATCCAGAATTATTTCACGGTTTTAAGAACGTCTCCCTCAGACATCTCAGAAAAGCCTGACTTCTGAGCTGTCTTTCCTGCTTGCACTCACTCATCAGTCTCCCTTGCTCATGTCTTCATATAGGACCCCTGCTTCTCTTCTTTCAAAGCCAGTTCTCCTCTGGCCAGCAATCCTTTCTCCAAACACAAATCTGAGGATGCCTTTTCACTACATAATGATGGCTTAGTAGGGCTGGAAAAAGACATCTCACTCTTGGCAGTAGAAGAGCTAATCCCCACTTGCGCTGTTCCTCCCACCTGCCATTGGCTTGTGCAAGATTTTTCCTGTGCCCACAGTACCTCTTCCTTGGGAAATGCTAGTCATTTTCAAAATCCTGCTCATCCACCACTTCTGAGGTGCTTACTTCCCAGGTAACCCCTTCTCATCCTTGGGATGGTTTCACCGTTACTATCAATATGATGTATGTAGTTCTGAACTGTAGCTAGTTTCTTAGCATTAATTTGCCAGTCTGGGGTTCTTCTAAAGCAGAAACTATATCATCATCTTCAATTCCATAGCTCTGGCACATTGCCCATCACACAGAGGTGCAGTAAAGCTTAGGAATGGATGGGATGTTCTTCCTCTAGGATAAAAACCAGAAAGGCAGCTTGCTGAGTGTTTGTTATCTTCTTGGGTGTGACCCTGCGGCTTTCACCTCTTTTCATCCCATAGGCAGAATGCTGACAACGAAGGCCGAGAAACATTTGTTTCCTAGAATTGTGTTATGGGTAAAGGTTGGGAGGCAGGATTTCAGAAAAAGGGAGGCCCATCAGACTAAGTAGTTGATAGATCTGAATTAGTCCAGAAGTAGGAGAGAGAACCTTGTAGAATTTTCCCACTCACACATAACTCTATGGAATAAGAAGGTTTACTTTAAAAATTACATTAAAAACCTCACAATAACACAAAGCAGTGCACACAGCTGTGCTTAAGGTAGCAGTGACTTTCAGTTGCAGGATTCTGCAACTCAGGTGGCATTGGTAAACTTTGTAAAAGGTTAAGGACATGATGCACCCATGTATCTTGTAAGACTTGTTCTTGGTTCCCAATAGGACTTCACAACAAAGGTTCCTTACATGACCTTCAGGCTCTTAAGGATGCAGCACAGGTAGTTTGGAACGCAGGAGCTCTGGAGACTCTTAGGTGCTGAGCGGACAGGCCGAGTAGGCCTACAGGTCCCATGGCAGACTGGCTGGTGTTCTCTGTTAAATCAGGGCAAGCCATGGTCCCTGCTTCAGGTTCCCCTTAGTTAGGCAGGCTGGTGTTCAAAACCTCCACTATCTCTCAGGCTATCATTTACTTAACTATTATTACACAAATCATTCCTACAAAGCCCTTTCAAAGGCAGGCAGGGAATCAGGGCCTGCTGTGAGCTCTGCTCTACCTTCATGGGTCTACCGTCCCAGGTGGGAAGAAGATCAAGGAGCGTTTAGAGAGTCAGAAAAGTTCAGGAAAAAAAATCTGTGTCACACAAATTCTCTGGAAACTCAAAATAGCATACAGGTCTCACTCCACCCCTTGGCTCCAGGCCGCATTTTCAGTTTGGTCAGTTTCTTAGCCCGGCTGAAATTATAGTTTCTCTTAGAGTTATTAAGAAAAATCCAAACCGGTGTGATTTTAGGAGCATCTCAAATACTGACTTTGTTCACGGAGACAGTGTCCATCTGCTCCTTTTCAAGTGACTCCTACCCAAGGCTGGTGTCAACTGGAGCTGAGAACTCCACCCCAGACTCCAGGGGAGCCCATGTGGCAGGCCGGGGGCGGAAAGGAGGGAAGTAAGCTAGAACGAAAGCAACCCCGTAAGAGGCTTCTTAGAAATAACTCCTTTATCTCACTTCTCTCTGGGGTGGATTTCACCCTTCTACAGACAGAAGTGAGTGGGAAGTCCCCTTCCACACGAGGGGCGGCTCCCAAATGTATTCTGAAAACAACAGCACAAAGCACTAAAGAAAGTTTTGAAACTCACCTTTGGGACCCGCTGGAGGACTTCCTGCATGTGGGTCCCCTGGACCTGCTCGGGTGCTGTCTGGGTCACTTGGGCACAAGGGCGAGGTCTCTGTCCCTCCTCCAGCTCTTCCCTCCCACTGCCAGGTCCCAGGAGGGTGGCGGCGCTGCAGATCAGTGGGTGCCACCCATGCGGTGAGGAGGAAAGCACCCCCTGTGTTCCCTGCTGAGGTTTCACGGCTCCCAGCTCTGCTCCTGAGGTCAGGAGCTCGACTTCCTGAATCTGACTGGCTGACTCCTGCCGCTCCCCAGCCCAGCCCACGCCTTAAACTAGGGCGCACACGCCACAGCCACAGCCCAGTCCCCTTCCTCCGGGACTCCCCGCCAGTGCCCCCACCCCGCCCCGCTGTGACGTACTTTTGCCCCTCCGCCCCGAGCACGCCTCCTTCAGGACTCGAGCTCTCCTTGAGCTGACAGATGCCCCAGTGTTCGAAGGGAGGTGGGGTGTAAACTCCCAATCCGGAGGTTAGGGGGAAACAACAGCTCGGTGTTGTTGCCGGATGGGGCCACCTTCTAGGAAAGGGGATGGAGCGTCTTAAGGGAGAGCAGGCTTCAGTGCCTCATCCCCACTAGGTATCCTCGTGTGTGTGCTTCAAGGCATCATCGCCTGGAAAATCTTAGGCTGCTGACTGAAGACACTGAGGAAAAGTGATAGGAACTGCCTGAAGCGGTTAGGAGCACAGAAGGTGGAGACAACAAACTTCAAAAAGTTCTCAGGACTTCTCCCCTTTTACTTCATTTGTTCTTCGTGTGCTTATATTCAGATCTCTTGGGTCTAACTCTGCCCGCAAATGTAAGTCTCTGATGATAAAGTGCCTCCAGGGAAGATGGAAGGTGTGATGACAGAAGCGGCTGTGGGCATCCCCAGAATCACCTTGGTAGATCTCGCCATGATAAGGACATGGGATTCTGCCCATTGGATTGTAGGTGTCAGGGGCATAGTTGGTGCTTGCTTCCCAGTGACTGTGCCTGGACCATAGGTTCCCTTTGGCCCTTGTGTGCCTGAATTAAAATGACTGGTGAAACTGTCATAACTGAGAAACAAGAGTGTTCTTCCTGTTTACTTAAGAGAAGTCAGCTGGCCCTGGATTGACAGGCCAAAGAGAAGGCCCAGGATTCGTCCAGAAAGACCAAGAATAGTTAGGTGGTGGTGTTTTGTTTGTTTGTTTTCTTGAGACAGGGTTTCTCTGTAGCTTTGGAGTCTGTCCTGGAACTAGCTCTTGTAGACCAGGCTGACCTCGAACTCACAGAGATCCACCTGCCTCTGCCTCCCGAGTGCTGGGATTAAATTTCTTTGAAACCACTGCCTGGCCTGGGGTCTTCTTTCAAAGACAGATTAATTAGAGATCTTCCCAGAAATCCCAGCAGAGAGAACTTGATCTAGATTTGTTGTTTGAAATCAAGTTTCACTCTATAGCCCTGGCTGGCCTGGAACTCATACTGCAGACCAGGCTGGCCTCACACAGATCTGCCTGGCTATGCCTCTTGAGTGTTGGAATTAAGCGTGTGTTCTGTCATGCCCTGCATCCACCTAGATTTGAATAAGAACAGAAGAGTGGTCCCAGAGGTCTTATATGTTCTCAGAGGAGTTAGTATGGTTGAGTGGGTGGGGATGGGAAGGTTAGGCTGTGAAAGAAGAAAGAGTTCTTAGCAGGACTCCATCAACATCTGGGGGTGGGGGAGTGGTGGGAGGGGAAGATGTCAAAATGGAGGGCTTCCCTGGTGTGTCAAATCTGAAGTCCTGGTCTGGAGTCTAATGGAGCAAGGTGCTGGAGGAAGACAGGCTTGGGGAATGACAGGAAACCTTAAGTGAAAACCTGGTGTTTGGAGGCTGAGACTGTCCTACGACCTACAACTTTAAATGGTATATCATTCTGTCTGACACCGTACATGTGTGAGGTGTAATTTGACCCTCCCTTTGAGGATTGTCAGTACTCTTCCCCAAGGTCACAGCTAACACCCCCATCCCCATAAGATCGAATGGCTTCTGTGAACTGGACTGATGTGCAAGTCTGCGTTGACACCTCCTGGGCAGGGAAAGACAATGGAAAATGCTTTCCTGAACAACTTTATTGATGGTTCAGACTGGGTTGACAGTCACATTGTGTTTCAGAAAAACAAAAACAATAACTCAGATAAATGGAATGAAAAAATTGAAGAAGCCAGAACCAGCTTTGTGAGTATGACAGTAAGATATGGAAGAAAAGCCAGACACTTGGCTATAGGGCAGCATCTCACTGTTGTCTTAGTTCACAGGGAGGCAAGTCTTGTAGAGACAAATTGGGGACCTGATGTATGGCAAGATGGCAGGTGTGCTGTCACTGACTTCCAAGGCTCCAGGGTCTGTTGTGGTGCTGACACCACAAGGAAGACACATCTATAGCACGAGCAAAGGAGTAAACATCTGGCTGGGAGGTTTTCATTCTGGATGGATGACATATTCCTCATGAAAAAGTAAGCCAGAGCATCCATCTACTGCTTCCCCCTTTGGCAGTGAAATCTCAACTCTTACATGAACTCATGAGTGGCCCCAAGCAACCACAGTGCTGGTCCAGGTTTTAAAAATCCTCACTAGTTTTCTTGTTTTTTGGGTATAGATCTTTGAAGGTGGTCAAGAAGTTAGTGGGTCCAAGTGGCATGAATCGGAGCATTAACACATCTAATTAAGAAACAAAAGGGAGAAACAGCAGACTTGTGAACCAAGACTAGAGATTTAAACCTTCGTTGTGGGTGACTACCCTTCACTGACTTTAGCACCTGATGAGCTCTGGTTCCATATCACGATGTTGCAGACAAAAATTGTTGGCTCCCTCCCAGATGTTGTGGGAACCAAGAGGACATTAAACATTTGTTGCCCATGCTTCTCCGGCCCAAGATGGACACTGGTTAGACTCATGCTGGTAAGCCACATCCTCATGGTGAATACAGATTATTAGAAATGGGCTGAATCAAGATGTAAGAGTTGGCCAAGAAGAGGCTAGAACTAATTGGCCAGGCAGAGTTTAAATGAATACAGTGTCTGTGTAATTATTTCGGGTATAAGCTAGCTGGGACCAAAAGCAGGCCAGCGGCCAGGAGCTGGGCAGCGGGACACAGCCCGTTCCTCCTCATGCAACAAACATTGAATTTCAGCCTGCTTTGGAGGTGAAGACTGACTATGCTTGTTCTCTCTTGGCGATGTTCTCTATCAGACAGGTCAATGTCAGCATTGGCCAGCCCTGATTCATCTGTGCAAGCCACCTGTGGGAAACAGTTTTCCATCAGGTCACCCACTCAGAACAGTGCTGTACAACGATAACAAGAAGAGGAGTGTCTCCCTCAGAGTGAGAAATGTTAAATGGGGACTATTGCATTATTATCACCTAAAACTGGTGCATTCTTGCCTGCAACAATGTATGATGCTCAGACATGTCCAGCCTTTAACACTGCAACACAATAGTGTCATCTACAAAATTCACATCTAAGCCATGAAATCAGGATACAAGAAGATTGAAATAAAAGCACCCACACTTCACAGTGGTTTAGGGGCAGTCTATGATTTTGTGCTGGTCTGCATATAGAGCTACCCTTGGTTGCTTCTGTGTGGCTCTGGGGCAGACCATGAATTGGACAGGCTCCGTAGAGGTGAGAGCATGCTATTAAAAGAAGAGAAGGGTTGCTGGCCAGGCAGAAGGTGTTAGGGGGAAGTGATGAAACTGTCAGTGGCGTGGGCAAGATGAGTGCAGACTTGTTCCTTGGATCTTAAAATGCAGCTGCATCTGAGAAGCCCGAGAAAGGCAAGTTCAGGACAAGTCGTGGGAAATACTGCTTCATGCCGTGGGTAATAGTTTGCAGAATGGATTATCTCCCAGAGGTGGCCCACACTGGCAATGTAAGTGGATTCCAGAAAGCTATGGACAGGCGTGTGAATGGCAGAGCTGTAATGGAGAGGTTAGGAAAGCTGAGATGTATACCAAGTGGCTGGGAGCTCAAGGTGGCCCCACAGTATGGACCTTTGGTCTTTGCAGCCAAAGAAGTCCTGGCCTCCATGTGCTCAGATCTGAGCCAATGCACGGCCTGTACCCTCCCTCCCTATCTTACAGTGTCAGTAGCCTCGGCTTCATACAGACAATAAAACTGCTCTTTTGGCCTGTCTTACTTGTTAAAACATGTTACTCTTTCATTTTGGCTCTCAGCTTCTGAAAAGAGTTTGAATGTGCCTTCAGACAGATTATTGTGTATATACACCTCTTGCAATTAGATTCCTGTCAGACCTCCTAAATTATCAGATTCGAACATAAATGTCTCTAATTTTGAAAGCTGCTCTGAAGAAAAGCACTAACAATATACTTTTCTCAGGAATACTTCTTAGCAGGTCATCCAAAGTGTTCTCACTGCTCCATGGAGGGCGCTGGGCAAGAATGCTGCTTTCATGGCCATTGTGCCAAATCTTGGTGTTGGCAGTGGAGGGGGAGTTAAGGAAACTCTTGGATTTCTCTTGGAATAATCCACCTGTTTCCCAAGTCCCTGCTCCGTGTACTTTATGCTTTCTTTAGTGTTCACATATGTTGTAGGAAACAGCTCTCTGCCCCACCTGCCCGAGTACAGGCATGACTCCAGCAGGGTGGTTTTTGTATTTCTGGGCACTAAGGGGCTCTGTTTTCATTTTCAGTCTCTAGTTCAGAGTAGCCTCAGTGCTGTTTTCAAAGCCGTTTCATGGTGATTGGGCCTGCTTTTGTGAGCTGGCAGCCTGCTGCCTAGAGCCCTTTGCTGGATTCCACCTTGGCTTTGTTAATGTAAACAGTGGGCATCTGGATTCCATTCTTGTGGCCGGCATATCAGAGCAGGAGAGCCCACAGAGTTCTCATTTGGCCTCTTTTTGTGGTTTCCTTTGTCACCTGCTCTTTTCGCAGGGATGAGTTTAATTATTGATTTATTGAGTGAGCCCACTGTACGGGGTCCCAAAACCTCCACAGAGCAGGTAGAACATTTCTTGTCACTTTGTTGAAGAGATCCCTGGGAAACCCTTGCTTACTCTGCCCAGCCCATTCATTCTGGCAGAAAGTTCCATGAAGGCAGAAATTTTGGAGCTTCTTGCCCCGAGGCCCCATGAAATAGCCGTGGCTTTGAAATTTGCTTCCTTGACTACTTCAGTGACTCAGAGCACCAGTGTTGCCACAGACCAACTTCCTGTCCCCCGGGGGTGGCTCTTTCATAACAGGCAAAAGGAAAGGCTTAAAAAAAGAAAGAAAGAAAGAAAGAAAGGATGGATGAGCCCCCGTTTACCAGGTTACAGGAGTGAGTTCTTCCTGTTTTAATGACTGTTGCTGCATTGCTTTCTTTGTGCCAAGTGCTGTACTGTGTGTCAATAGAAAACTGTTTAAAATGAAAGGCTACACTCTGTAATTTGGATTTAATGGCAGTAAGACAGGAACACTCAAAGAAATTTTCTTAATGAAGGTGGATTGACCAAAATGTGGAGGTACAAAATAATTTGAGAGTGCGGTGAGTGAGTGATCTCTGGCTGGGTAGAACATGAACAAAGGTGTTGCGCTGGAACAAACATGGCAGGACTCCCCTGTGCCTCTGAAAGACTCCGAACTATGAAGGAAAGCATTATCCATAATTTTGCTACCCCAAATAACCACAATAGCATTTTAGTAATGTGTTATTCTAGTCTCTCAAGGAGATTGGAGTTAGAATTTCTATGTAGGTAATTGATATCACTCCAGATTTTTGATAATGAACTGACTACTCAAAAAAAAAATGGAGGTAAACCTAGTGGCTTTTTGTAGCATTTATTTGAGTGCAGAGAGACTGAATTCCGAAACTTCACTGGATGGAAAAAACATTATATACTCTAGCTTCCGTGTTTATTGGGTATTTGTGTGTATGCATGTTTGTAGATGGTGTGTCATGCCAAAGCCTGGGTGGAGCTCAAAGGACAAAGGTGGGAGTCAGTTCTCTCCTTTCACCATGTGGTCCTGGGGACACTGGGTGAACTATGCTTCCTGTGCCAGTTTTGCCTTTCAGACCAAGTAATGACCTTGATCAGTGAGGAGTCCCTGCTGCCGAGCCCTTCATCCAGAAACTGAATGAGCAGCTGGAGGATGCCGTAGAGGGACTGCTGTGTGACTCAGTGTGACTTTTCCCAAGCCCCCAGTTCTAGGATTTGCATTGTTAGTTGTGAAAACTCACATTTACATAAATTATGGTGCCCTTTTCTCTTAAGATTTGACCGCAATTGACTTATTTAATATGTGTTATTGGGCAATATGGTAAATGTTACTGGGCAGTAGATGCCAACTTTGAAACACCAAGGCTAAGTCCCTTGCTCCCTCCTCCCCTCCCTTCTCTCTTCTCTCTATTTTTTTCTCCCTTCCTTTCTTCCTTTTGTTTTTGAGACAGTGCTTCACTCTGTAGTTCAGGCTGACCTGAACTGGAAGCTATCCTCCTGCCCCAGTCTCTAAGTGTTGGGATTACAGACACAACTCACCATGCCCAGCTTGCTAAATTCTTACCTAGTAACACTACAATTTTAACACCGGAAGCCTACCATATACCCCTTATGGGGACTATTTCAGGAAAAATTCTAACTTCTATCGTGCCTCTGTCTTCCTAGCTCCATGATCTCAGTGGTTCCTCAAGACTGAGGTAGAAGCAAGTCCTTTGTATTCCCACAGGCTCTGTGCTGGTCTACCATATAACTGCCCCACACTAATGAAACTGGCCATTTATATGTCCCCTACCTGGACTGTAAGCTCTGTAGGCAGGAACAGTGCCTGGCCTGGCAAATGGTAAGTTGCTTGGTAAATAGTTGCCATTGAATGAAGACCCTTGGCCACAGGGTGGAATCTAGGAAGCTTCTGTCTCCTGTGCACAAGGACAAGTGTGATAACCTTATCTGTGCACTTGTTGCTGTACGTGTTCCCAAAGCATGTGTTTCTTTTCTTCCTCAGTTTTCCTTTGGGGTCTGCATCTTTGTCTTTAGAAGCCTCTGAAAGCATAACTGGGACTGAGTATGGAAAGGATATAAGTAGGAAAAGGAAATAGCTGAAGGTGGTTCAGGGATAGGGAGAGGGGACAAGATGAAAAGTCTCTTCTGAAGCCAGACATGGTGCCCACATTCCCTCAGACGGATGGACCATTAATGAGGGAGGACTCCTCCCCCATGGGAGTATTGGAATGTCCATCTCTAGCATCCAGCTGCTTCCAGGCAAACAGAAAGAGGTGGCTGCTTCTCCAGCTAGCCTTCATCTCCATTCAGCATTGCCCTTTCTCGAATTCTTCATGTTTCATTGAGGACTGGATCTGAAGTGTCTGCATCTTACCGTCCAGGTGTGAAGAGGCTGGATCCAGGTACCTGGGAGATTTGCACAGATTCCACCTAGAGCTCGAAGAGGGAAAACACCTACGAGCATATTGTCCACTTCTCTAACAGAACCACTAAGTAACCCAGTTTTTAGCAGCTCTTAAAACATGGGTGAAAGATTACTTCTATATATGGCCAGAGAATAGTCCAGTCGCAGGGCTAGCTTCCTGGTGGACATGCTCCAGTTTTTTCCAGACCTGCAGACTCCAGAGACTCCCAGGCTGGACACTGGTTTCTGTGGTGTGCATATAATGAGATTCAGCAATGGAAAATTTGGCTCTCGGCATGACGGCCTCTACTTTCTTCAGACCCCCTCACTGCCACACAGGCATGCTCTTGCCTCTGCTCCCTTGGAATGCTGCAGCTAAAAGCAAAGAATGACGTTCCCGCAGCTGTGGCCCTGATAAAAATAGAAAGTTTGTTTATTTTTATATTCATAAAACCTTTTTCCTGCTGCTGCCGCCGCTGTTGTTGTTATGAGTGGGACTCCCTGGCCGGAAGAGGACAGACCGACAGCACTGGTCCCTTGCCAAATGGATTCTAGCCTCTCTTTCTCTCTGTCCCTCCCCCACCTCTCTTTCGGTGTGTGTGTGTGTGTGTGTGTGTGTGTGTGTGTGTGTGTGTGTATCAAATCTAGCCTAGTATGGACCTAAGTACTAAGTGACTTATTTTCCTTTTTGAACCTCTTGGTTAGCGGGCATCTGGTCTCCAGAACTTGGAGGGGGGTTCCTTGGTTTGAGGGCAATCTTCCTGAATGTCCTTCTCTTTTAGGCACGGCTGTCTCTTTTGTCACGGCCCGGCTCATAGCCCAGGTGCAACTAGAGGAAAGAGCCCTGAATTAAGAGGCAAGAGCCTTGTCCTTCTTGGGACTCTGTTACTTTGCTACTAACAAGAGACCCTGAACAAATTTAACCCCTCTAAACCTCAGTTTCATCGTCTGTGCAATAGACATAATGGCAGATGCCTAAGACTCAAATGTGAATGGGACAGCTCTGAGAAGTTCAAGGTGTCTGCAAATGAATTTTCAGTTCAAGTTCTCCAAACAGGCCCAGGAAATAAAGATTTCCTATATTTATAAGATCCTGAGTATCCTCCCCCAAAGATGAGCAAAACACAAGTCTGTATTGAAAAACCTAGGAGATGGTGTTTTAGGTTACTATTGCTGTGATGAAATACAATGATGATGATGAAACTTTGGAAGTTATTTGGCTTATGTATCCTGAATCACAGTCCTCTGATGGGAGACAAGTAAGAACTCAAACTGGACAGGAACCTAGAGTCAGGAGCTGATGCAGAGGCCATGGAGGGGTGCTGTTAACTGGCTTGCTCCTCTTGGCTTGCTCAGCCTGCTTTCTTATAGAACCAAGACCACCAGCCTAGGGATGGAACAGTCCACAATGGGCTGGGGCTGGGCCCTCCCTCATCAATAACTAAGAAAATGTCCTACAGGCTTGCCTACAGTCTGGTCTTATGAAGCAATTTTTTCTGCTGAGGCTTCCTCCTCTCAGATGACTTTAGCTTGTGTCAAATTGACCTAAAAACTATCCCGGGACAGATGGTTGAAGTGAAAGGAAAGAGTCCTAGATTAGGATGTTGGGGCATGAAAGGGGGCAACACTTGCCTTTCTGTTGGTTTGATGTAGACTCTGGAGGAAGGGTTGTATTGTGTGCCTTATCACTTTTCTCAGCCTACCGAGCCATTGTTAATAACTGCTTGCTCCAGCTGGAAGGGTTCCCCACTTGCTTAGCCATCTAGAACACTGAGCACATACCACACACATAGTGATGGACACGTGTTTTCCATAGAGGGTTCTGGACGGTTACTAGTGAGTGATTCTTCCTCCTCTAAGGTCCTGGCTGAGAATGGGGCTATAGTTGTTGTCTTTGTCTTACTTTAAGCCACCGTAACTGGTTTTTTGCTCATTTTATGTTTCTTTAATTTATTTATTTATTGTGAAGAACTGTCATATATGTGGGACTGGTTCTGACTCGTGGCTCACATTAGACTGTAGTATCAATAAGGTTTTAATCTGAGAATTTATTTAAAGGAAGACTCCTCACTTGTTTTCCTTATTTAAAATGTATGGGATTTGGTTTTTATTTTTTCCATATTCTTTTATTTTTTTCTATTCAAAAAAATTTACATTTCCCCCCCTTCTCCCAGTCCCCTCCCGCTGCCCCCCTCCTCCCTCCCGCTGCTTCCTTAAAAGAGGGCATGGTGCCCTGCCCTGTGGGGAAGTCCAAGGCCCTCCCTGCTCCATCCCAGCCTAGGAAGGTATGCATCCAAACAGACTAGGTACCAGAAAAGATAATACATGCAGAAGAGATAGGTCCTAGTGTCATTGTTGATGGCTTCTCAGTCTGCCCCCATTGGCAGCCACATTTAGAGAGTTCAGTTTGATCATATGCTCGTTCTCAGTGGGTGGTCCAGCCCCTCGCGGTCCTAACTTCTTTGCTCATCTTCTCCCACCTTCTGCTCTTCAACTGGACCTTGGGAGCTCAATCCATTGCTCTGATGTGAATGTGGGTCTCTGTCTCTATCTCCATCCATTGGACGAAATTTCTATGGATGTGATCAAGATATTCATCAGTGAGACTATGGGACAATGCTAGTTCCGGCACCCTCTCCTCTGCTGCCTGAATACCTAGCTGGGGACATTCCTGTGGACACCTGGGATCTCCTCTAGAGCCAAGTATCTTGCCAGTCCTAAAATGACTCCAATAATGTAGATATCTTATTCCCTTCTCCAATATCCACCTTTCCTCCATCTCCACCCTTCCCAATCCCCCAAGCTCTCCCCAGTCCTTCCCTTCTCCCTTCTCCTTCCCCCTCTCCCCTTCACCAACCCCTCTACCCCCACCTCTATTTCCCACCCCCATATTTCCAACTTTTGCCTGGCAATCTTGTTTGCTTCCAATTTCCAAGAGGCTCTATATATGGTTTTCTTTGGGTTCACCTTGCTATTTGGCTTCTCTGGGCTTGTGAGCTATAAGCTTAGTGTCTTTTGTTTTATGGGGGATTTGGTTTTTAGGTGCATCCTCCCTTCCCACTTAGTTGTCCCATATCCTTTCCCAGCTTGATATTTTTTTTAAGCTGTAAATGTACACAATAAACTAGGTAACTGTGACCTTATTGTACTAGAAGAACACATATACTTCTGGTACAGAACGGAAAGGGCCCCAACTCCACCACCAGAACTTCCTGCTCCGGCATACACCATTTTTATAGGACCACATCCGGAAAGTACAGGATTTCCACAAAGAAGCCAAAGAGACTTTCCTGCAACCCTCGTATGTGCAGAAAAACCAGGCTTACTCTGACCATTATATCACCTTCCTGGGGTGTTGGAAATGAGACCTCTGTCACCTCTCTGCAAGTCAAGTGCAAACAGACTCAACGTTCATGAGCAAATCTTTGTACCAAATACAGGCCTGCATGCAGAGACTGAGTATCAGATGAGAGGTAGCACAATTCCTGGACTGGCACAGTTCAGGATCATAAAGAGTATATCCCATATGAATCTGGATAAGAGAACCCGTATCCATGTGCTTAGCCATGTCTTCCTGTGCTCAAATTTACGTGCATCAAAACCTGCTTTGTTTGGAATTGCTTGGCTTTTCATGAATTCTGTCTTAGATAAAGCAAAATTAATCCTGGGATGATTGACAGCGTTATTGGTGACCCAGATGAGATCCTCTGTTTAGAAGGTCTTACAGGGCTGACAGCAGTGGTGATTGGCACAGACTTGCTTTGTTATCACAAAGTGGCTATTTGAACCTCTGCTTCAGTGTTAGGTTCTGATCTGGCTAATTCCTGCTGTGCAGGTCTTCCCACCAGTGCTTTCTTCTGTTTCCCCTACCTTTTATTCTGTAGTCAGTTTTTATCCCTTTCATTTCTATTTAACATGGCTCACCATTTAAAACACATTTTATTTAAAGTGTATAAGTGTTCTGCTCATGTGTATGTATGTATAGCATGTATCTGCCTGGTGCGCAGGGAGGTTGGAAGAGGGAGCTGGATCCCCCGGCACTGGAGTTACAGCTGGTTGCAAGCCTCCATGTCAGTGCCGAAGGCTGAACATGGCCCTTCTGCCAGAGCAACACGTGTCTTAAACTGCTGAGCCACCTCTCTAGCCCCTTGCTCACCATTGGGATTCTGGTGGTAATCTGTGTTGTACCTTAAACATCTATAGCAGGGACAGATTGCGGCCATGACAGGCCTGGCTTGAAGGGCCCTATGTTCTAGACTGCCAATCAGCTTGCAGCCTCTCTGCCAGTCTCTGCTTTGGGTGTGAAAGTTTTGTATTTGGTGTATTCCTTTTCTGTGTTTGTCTTCGTTCTCTTCTCCCCTTTGTCATTCTCTGAGCACCTCAGTGTTGTCTCTGTGTAGACTGTGCCCAACACTCCGGGAGGTATCCCTTAACAACCTAGGATTTCTACCTGTCCTAGTTTTAATTGTACTATAAAGCACCTTCTCTTGCTTTTCAGCTATGATGAATCATGATCTTGAATTTAGTAGAATATGGACTTGGTATAAATTTGATATTATTAAAGATTCCTTAAAAATTTGCAGACATCACAAATACCTTGATGAGAAATATCTCCCCCTTTCCTTCTTAGCCCTTGATTGCTAATCCTCACCAGCAGCTCCACTCCTGGGCCTTATGGGAGCAGGAGTGGTTATATACCCAAGCGGGAGCCTTTCTCGTAGGCTTTATACCTATCACCCCGATCTTAAATTGTCAGTTACCACCTCTCTAGACATGAGAAATACTCCTGGCAGATCAAAAGACCCTCCAGTAGGATGTCTGATTCCTAGTTGGTACCAATTTAAGCTTGATGTCTCAAGGAAATGATGCTGATTTTCCTTTTACAATATTGACTTGCCTAAATATAAGCTGGAAGACAAAGAGCATTGGCCAGAAAACTGGTCCCTAAAATCTCTTTGTTGTCATCTTCAAACCCAAACTGATCTGGAAGAAGACTTGAGGAGAAACCCTCCATTTCCATGAAGTTACACAGAACCCTGGGCTGCCGGACTTCTGCTGCGTTGGTGTGTCTATAGTTTCTGAGTCCTCTAGGCCTGTTGACTCTAACCTAGACATTCTAACAGATTTCTGTCTTCAACTTGTGCCTCACTAGCAGCTTCAACATCAGAATCTTGGACCTTCTCCAGTTCTGGCACAAACCCCTACTGTATTCTCTTCAGTGGTACCTTCTATGAATCTTACATCAAGTGATAGCTTCATCTGTCCTGGCTCCTTTTCTGCCATCTCTGAAGTAGAAGGATGCTATTCTCTGACCATGGGACTACCTACCCAATGATCCTGTTTTTAATGGGGCCATGAAACAAATTGGTGCTCCCTGTTCCCTCTTAATCAAGGGGAAGCATGTAGCCATAAGGGGTGTCAGCTGGAAGTGAAAGAATTATTAGAGCATGTGTTCTCTTCTTAGTAATGGGCCCAGTCCAGTGTAAGGAAAGACTTGGCAACTTCCCATAAATTCTTTTATAGCTCCAACAATGAGATCCTTGAGTTTTAGCTTTGTCTTGACTTGGAAGGATATCATTGTGCTACTAGCTCACTGTGGATGATAAAAGACGTAAAGAAAGTGTTCTTCAAAGAAGTAAAAGAAGCTCGTGGGCTAGCAGCTGGCACCCAAGGCCACAGTATTCTTGACCCAAGGAAGATGTGATCACTAACACAGATTCTTGCGGGATTCACAAAGAGGAATTTTCTTTGGTCCCAGGAAAGGCCAACTGCACAACAACCAGCTCTGAACCCAAGCACAAGCATGGTCCTTGGAGGGAGAAAGATCATCACTGTCACATAGCAGAGCTTCAGGAGCCTTTGGTGCAGCCATAGGAAAGCAGGATTTTTACTGGATACTGGAGATGCCTTTGTGTCTTCATCAGACTTGTTGGCCCATTCTCCAGTGTTGACTGCACAGGTGGATATGGGCAACCTAGGGTCAGAAAATTTGCATGTCCCCTTTATTTTGAAAAGGTTCCCCAGTTCTCTTTAAAGGAGAACACACAGAGGTCTTCATAAAGCCAGAGCAAGAGAGTCATTTGTTAGCTCTCCTTTGGTGTTTATGGATACCTTCACAGCGTGGGCTAAAACGCATGACTGAGGTCTGTAAGTAGCTTTTTACAAGAGATGGTTCCTAAATTTGGACTGCTTGGGTCTCTCCAGAATAACAATGACCCCTCTTTTATAGCTAAAGTTAATCAGGAGCTGGCATTTAGCTTAGGAACTGAGTATTTCCTATATGCTAAGAGAAAGAATAATAATAAGGGAAGAGAGAGACAGATAGTGCAGTTCTTTTATATGTGCAATCTAGATTCAAATATTTATTTAATGCAGAAGACGAGACTATTTAAGAGAAAGAGTTGGGTGTGAGAGGAGAGATGGGGCCAGGTAGGTAGTAGAGAGAGTGAGCATGAGCAAAGCACCATGGCATACATGTATGAAAATGTCACAAGCCCATTGTTTTGTGTGATTACTAAAAATTAATTTTAAAAAGTGGAACAAAAAGAATTTTTGGCACTCGGAGTCTTTAAGAGAAGTTCAAAGGATAAGTCAAAATACCAAAGATGTTTAGTGAAACTGTCAGGATATTCAGGGTTCTTGGCTCAAATATTTCTCAGACTTTTCCATATTACAACAGCACCTACAGTGGGATTAAAATTAACCCCATTTGAAATAATGTATGGCAGGTCATTTGTCACTCATGACCTCTTAATAGATGATGTCATCTGGGTCCTAAGATGCATAATTAGTCTGAACCAAATCCAAAGAGCAATAAAAAATATAGGAGCAAGCTACTCCTAGGAAGTACATGTCAATACCCTATGACCACACGCCTAGATCAGCTCTTAGGGCTCTGGGCATGGAAATGCCTCCCCAGGTTTGCCCCCAGGCTTTGTCTTCATCTAAGGGTGTCAGCCCAATAGCATCACTTGGTTTCCAGCCTCCTTCCTCCTCAGTGGGTTAAAACCCAGCAGCCCAAACCAGTGTTCACTGTGGATGAGGGAGGAGATAGGTGGAGGCTCAGCTGCCTCTTATGCCCTGCAGATTCCAGGGTGAACATAGCATCTAAAGAGTCATTGCTAAGAGGAAGGCCCTCTATCTCTATTGTCTGCCCAGCTTTTGGTTTGGGTAAAGTCTCTAACTAAAGGGTTCAATTCTTCAACTATTTCTTGGCTTGTGCATTCCTGGGATGTCTGTTTCTTTGTGGCCATTCATTAACCTTATTCTCTACAAGAATTCCAGGTTCGTGGTTTTTACTCCCTAGCAAGTATTAGCTTACTGCTACATAAATAACACAATTTCAGAAAAATGCATTACTAATATGCTAGGATCTAGGGAATAGGGGTCACTTGTTTTGTGACAGGATACAAGAGGGTAACTGGGTTAGTTCTAGCAGAAGTTGGGTACATTTGCTGAAGTACATTGCTGGAGTAGCTTCATGTACTATTCAGCCACTCTAAGAATCTTAGTCTATATACTATCTAGTCCAGAAACTGCAAAAACCATCGCTGATTACTTTGAATTACTAGCTGCACTTGCCATGTGCTTGCTTTAAACTTTCTCCTATCTGCATAGGGAAGAGCCTTTGTCCTTATTAATATGACTTACTACGTTAGATAAGCCACAGGGGATGAAAGGAAGTAAGCAAATGGCTCTGTACTTTTGGACAAGACAACGCTATAGACACTTCCATGTGGGATACAGTCAGGTTTTCTCTACCCTCTTTATCATGATTCCTTACTATCTTGGTTTCATTTGTAAATATACTGTTGATAATGCTTTGTGGTTAAATTTTTAGCATTTTGATTATGTCTGTGTTTTCTAGGCTATACTAGTTCCAAGCCAAATGAATGGTTACACAATGCTTCTAACTGGTATCTTTGGGGGGAGAAAGTGGGCCATATAAGTGCCCAGAGAAGCCAATGAGATTTTTTTTTCAACTGTCTCCAAGAAACCATAAAGTCAATGTTCCTGATCATCAGGACACAGTTTCAAAACATGTAGACTCTTATCCATGATCCCTGGAGATTAAGGGCCTTCAAGTATTGAATAGGGTATGAGACATAGTAGAGAGGGCCCTGCACCCCTGCCAAAGTTAGCTTCCCTGATAGAAGTTGTTTTTATGGGATGTGTCCACAGGTAATCAGGCCCAGGAACTGGTAACTTCTTCCAATGCTTACAAAGAGACTTTCCCATAAGATTCATATGCATATAATGCCTGATTCAACCACTAGATGACTTTCCAGGGGCGTTGCTAATGAGCCTTTGTCATCTTTCTGTGACTCAAATATAAACAGGCTTAGTGCAATGAGAAACTTGGTGCTGAGAGCAAAGATCAGATGACGTGTGTGCAAGTAATCCTGTACTGTGTGTGGCAACCATTACTGTGCCTGTGTGGGGATGACATCCAGACTATTAAACACCATGTCTGACACCTCGGAATGCCAATCAAAGTACCAGTATCCCTGCATGCCCTTCTTGTGTTCAAGCATAAAATCCAGGAAACCCTTGTTTAGTCTGTGCTGCTGTGTCTTTCTTGATTTCTCTCTTGCGTTGAACAAAAAGCCACAGGTGGGTTGATAATACTCTGAGTCACATTTCAGTTGTTGAAGACATTCTGAAGATTGCTTGTCCTCATCATTATTTCTGAGTAACAGAATTTATTAGTCTTGATGCTAGGTTTACTTAGTTCAAGATAACTCAAATGTCATGATTCCACATATTTGTTGTTTAAAAAAATCAGTCATATTTCAGTATAATTTCCTCCATGTCTTTTATACAATAAAAAATTCTTTTCTGACATTGCTAGCTCACTGAAGGGCTTATCTGTATGAAAGGTTAGGGCCTCAGCCTGGGGAATAGTAACTAGGTTGCAATGGAATTAGCTACGTAATTTTCAAAGGTCAAATGAAATGAAAGTGCAAGGTCTCCTGTTTCAAGAGTCTCAAGAATTGTAAAATGGCAGCAGCAGAGCATTAAAACAAGTACAGAGCCCGGCTGAACCCGGGGCCTTGTGCGACTGGACAGAGCATGGACTGCGAAGCTGGTCCCGCTTCATAGAATTTCCCGAAAGTCAAAGGGTCTGGCACAGTGGCTGTCTGATATTCAGATTGTTCTGAAGAACTGACCTGGCGAATGCCCGTGCTGCCCCACTGGGCACAGATGCCTCAGCATGTTCCTATACCATGCTGACCGCAAATGCTGGACACCTCCCTTGAAGCTGCTTCCACAGACCCGTTCTGTAGACTTCACAGAGCCGTCCCCCAGTGTCAGGATGAGTTCTGTGCAGCTCCTGATCTTTTGAATCACTAGGTTCCAATCTAAACTCATGGGTCTTGTGCTTTTGATTGATGAAGCTGGTTCACAGCCAACCTGCCAACCACTTCTGTTGTTGCTAGCTTATATTGGTGGAAATCAGCCCGGCCTCACTGGGAGAGGGAGTTCACACGCGCATGAAAGAGGCTCAGCTGCTAAGTAGCCTGAGTGTATGAGAAACATTCTTGATGGATCCCACCATCTGAGGAGTCCTTGGGCCACTTCTGAAGAATATGTGGCTCCCTTTAGGTAGACAGGGACATCTGACAGAGTACACTTTCTTTATGAGTGGAAATATCTTTAATTTCTAGGACATTTGGATGATTTCTAAGAACACTGAGAATATTTTAAAAAGAGATTAAGAAAATTTATATACCCCAATTAAAAAATGGGGTAAGGATCTGAATAGAGAATTCTCAACAGAGGATGTTCGAATGGCCAAAAGATACTTAAGGTCATGTTCAACTTCCTTAGCAATCAGGGAAATGCAGATCAAAACAACTTTGAGATACCATCTTACACCTGTCAGAATGGCCAAAATCAAAAACACCAACGATTCCCTATGCTG